>PYAF01000074.1:344180-358630 GCA_007407185.1 Glycine tomentella
AAAAGAAAAAAATAGAGTTAAAAAGTATTATATGGAAAAATAAATTTATAAAATTGAAAAATGTTTCTTTTATTTAGATAAATTGAAAAGGTAGAAAATACTAAATTGTATTAAATATTTATTTATTTGTTAATATTTTTTACCTAATTAGTTACTTTTTATTCAATTAAATTTAAAAATATACTTTTATGATGATGATTATTATTATTCATTTTTAATATAAAACAGTAATTTTTTATTGTAATAATTTTAAAATATAAAATATAAAATATATTTTAAAAATGAATTCATTTATATTTGTTAATATGACATTTGAAATCAAGAGCAAGTTTAAGATAGTAATAAACTAGTAATAATCAATTGTAAAATGTCATGCAAGTTTGTTTTCAGATCGATGAACTTGAGAGAGAGAAACACTTTTTTCTTAACTGTGAGATATATCCAAAGGATTCACATAAAACTGTTGCAGAGAGGCTTGAGGGATCCTTTGCAGGAGAGATCTGGATCACAGATAGATAGATACCCAGGCTTCTGCCGTTCGAAGAGAGAAAGTAACTGATGATCTGGGATTATGAAATTTGTTATTTGACTTGACTTTGGTTTAAGTGTTAACATTTAACATGATGAAGTCTTTTTTGTTTATTGTTAGATTATTACTAATATAATATTTCCCTGCCCGTGTGGATTTGTTTATCTTCTTGGAATGAAGAGCATCTATCCCAACCAGTTCCGGTAAATAGTTAATACACAACAAAAACGGATAAAATTGCATATTCTGGATATCCAGAAATGACAGCTCATTCTACAAAATTGTTTTAACTAACACGATGTCAAGCCTCGATCGAGGCTTTTGCCATTCGTTCTCAATTCTCAAATCAGACATCAGAAAGAGAGATAATTCGAACATGTTATTTTCACGTGTTTGGCACTGTGTTCGTTTTAACTCCCGCGCGCGCCACTTTCTTTATTTTTCTACACTATAACAAAAGTAAATAAAATCATATACTAACATTTTAATATTAATAGACTGTTTTGGTAGAGTATACTGAAATAAAATTAAATTGAGATTAAGATTTTGAATTAAAATAGAATATAAAGTGTAGGTCTCACCGTATTTTACTTCTTTTTAGTTTATTTTCATTTTAAATAAATGGGAACTAAAGCTCAGTTAAATTATTTTATTTAATAAAAGTTTAGTTATTATTCGTATAAAAACAATAAACTTATATCAACTATTAAATATATCATACTAATAATTAATATTAAATATTAACACGTATATTATACTATTACTACAAATTCAAAATATTAAATGTTTAAAATTTATTTTATTTACGTCAAATACAAGAATTTAATTTAAATACAGTAACAATTCAAAATTATTTTATACTATTATCTAATAATAAACTATCACAATTGGTGAGATTATTGATTTATAATAATTATTTTAAAATTTATATTTATAATAATTTTTAGCTGATTGATAGTCTACATTTTTATATTGACAATTGATGAAAATTAAAATCTAAATACTATGAGATATTTGAAAATTTTCCAAAAAAAATCTTCTATTAAGTGAATCAAATTTTGAGATTTTTTAAATGAAATATTTTAAAAATATTCCATCAATTGAATTACTATTTTCAAGTATCTTTAAAAGTCACATTTCACTTTATTTATATAAAGTACGAAATATCCATAATTGACAGTTGAATCACATGCTAAGAGTCAGAGGGGGAGGAAAACACGGAAAAGAAATTTCTCTGACTCTAACCATAGTTACATGGAACAATTTAGTGCACTATTTTGGTAATTACCCTCCGTTTGATTTTGATGGAAGGAAAGAAAATGGGAGAGAAATGAAAAATTTAAAAATTAAAATTCTAGTTGAGAGGAAAATAAGAAGAAAGGAAAATTTAAAATTTTGTCTTACAAATCAATCAAACAAAACAACATACATTATTATCCATATTTTTTTATCTCTTATTTTCTTCTCTTCCATTCAAATATAGCATTAGTATTTTTGTATTTTATATAGTTATTTTTAAAAAAACAATCTGTCAGCAGTGGATGGACATTAGGAAGAAAAAAGTACTGTTGACGGTTGAGTCGGATTGAATTGTACAGTTGTACCTCTAGTACCGTTTAAACAGTCCATAAGTTTACTAACACGATGTTTAAGATGGAGAAGACGGGAGGGAGGGGGATCCATTAAATGGTAGGGTACATTTGTCACGTGTGGAGTAATTGTGGTGCATGGCCCATGTTTCATCCGGGTCTGGAGCTAGCGCGAGACACTGCCAATAAACATTTGGTTCGGATTCGGAAACCCGCGAATAAATAACACGGTCTCGTTTATTGTCACTGCTCAGTGCTCACTCCTTTCTCTTTTCTCTTCCTCTTCTTGCAAGCTTGTCCAAATTGTGTTTCAGAGAATGGAAATGCCTCCTTCTCCATCGGGGCATTCCACACTCTCACTTCTCTCCATCCCATAAAGTCCCACATCGAAGATGGCTTACCACCATCTTGATCAAGCACATGACCACACCAACCATAAATCCCTTTTGGACACCCTATATTGTTCCGAAGAGCATTGGGTAGGGGAAGATGAATTTGAACCAGCAGAGGAGGAGTACGGTGATTACCTAAGCGCTAATAATAGTAGCACGATAATAAACAACTCCCCTGAGTCCCCTCATTTGTTGCTCCAAAGCCACATGTTTTGGGACGAACAAGAGTTGACATCGCTGCTGGGGAAAGAACAACACAACCCACTAAGCACCTGTCTCCAAACCAACCCTGCCTTGGACTCTGCTCGCAGGGAAACCGTGGAGTGGATGCTCAAAGTCAACGCCCACTACTCTTTCTCTGCTCTCACCTCTGTTCTTTCTGTCAACTACTTTGACCGTTTTCTCTTCAGCTTCCGCTTTCAAAATGACAAGCCATGGATGATTCAGCTCGCTGCCGTCGCTTGCCTCTCCATCGCTGCCAAAGTGGAGGAGACGCACGTTCCCTTTCTTATTGACCTTCAACAAGTATGTCTTTTTCTTCACTCTGACTCTGCAACACCAACAAACTAAGTCTAACATTTTCCTCTTACTCATCCTCACAAAATCAGCTTGTGTCATGAGATCAGACTTTATAAGTTCTTTATTCATTGTGTAGGTGGAGGAGAGTAGATACTTGTTCGAAGCCAAAACTATTAAAAAGATGGAGATTTTGGTCCTTTCCACTCTTGGATGGAAGATGAACCCCGCAACCCCTCTCTCGTTTCTTGATTACTTCACAAGAAGGCTTGGATCGAAGGATCATCTCTGCTGGGAGTTCCTCAGCAAGTCTCAAGGCGTTCTTCTCTCCCTCCTTGGAGGTATTTTTGCTACCTCTTATTTTCATGTAATGTGGCTTTTGTTTTTCATAATTATACATTAATTTTAGATTTTAATTATTCCTTTTCGTTTTCCAACATTGCAGATTCGAGGTTTATGAGTTATCTACCTTCCGTATTGGCAACTGCTACGATGATGCACGTTGTGAAAAGCGTGGAGCCTAGTCTAGAAGCTGAATACAAGAGACAGCTCTTTGGTATTCTCAGAATCGACAAGGTTGATTTATGTTCTTTCTTTTAATATGGTTTTGTATTACATATAATACGGTTAGTTAAATATGGAATTGATGTATGTATGTGTACAGGAGAAGCCTGAGAAGGTGAATTCGTGTTGCAAGCTGTTGTTGGAGGTGTGGTCAGGGTACGAGCAGGGGGAGGAGCAGGGGAAGCAATGCATGAAACGCAAATTTGGAATAGGGTCGAGTCCTGGAAGCCCAAACGGCGTGATGGATGTGTCGTTTAGCTGTGATAGTAGCTCCAATGACTCTTGGGCCGTGGCTGCTTCGGTCTCTTCCTCACCGGAACCTTTGTCAAAGAAGAGTAGGAGTGAAGAACAAGAGCAGCTTCTTCTACCAAACCCAAACCATTCCAACTCAGATTTTCTCCGTCGCCTTTAATTTCAACTCTTTTATGGAAAACATATATAGTCTTTCCCTGCTTTAATAACCGCGTATCTTTAGTTTTTTTTTTTTTTTTTTCTCTTTTTGACAAACAAGTTAAATTGCCAACCATCTCTGCGTAGCGCTACTTCCCCCACTTCCATTCATGAATCATTAATTAATGGAATTAGATTAGACCTTCCAAGAAACCTGAGATATTATGGGTGTAAGACTGGAAGCAGAGATTGTTGGCATTTTATGAGGAACAAATTTATAAAAATTAAATATAATAATAATAATAATAATAATAGTATATATGAAGAAGAACATGAGCATATTCATGAACCAAAGTGTATTTGTTGTCTTTTACTTTATTCCAATAAATTCGATCGTATATATTAAACGACTTCGATGTTTCTTTTTCTTTTTACATTATCTTTTATGTGACGAAACAAAAAAACACTTGTTTAGAGGGAAAGCTAGGTGGGTTGTTTGTGGTAGCTGTGCTGGTTAACGTTGAAATTGAACATGCGAAAGGAAGAGAGTTGAGTTGAAAGATTTACGGGAATGGATATTTGTTTTGCTTATGAGGGGAGAAACTTATTGTCGGCCACCGGCACATATTGAAATGAAGATATGAATGACTGATTATTTATTGGGGATGTTGACCTCGTTGGGGTGAGTCCAATTTCCGTTTGTATTGCATATAGTAGTATAAAGTAATCATACAATGAGCTATCCAGCTGTAATAGCATCCTTTTTATATTTCTATCTCTTTTATTTTTATTTCTTTCATGCTTGTTCAATTGTTCTCAAATTTCTAAATTCTCTCTTTTCCTTCTGTCTTTCTGTCATAGCAAAAGCCTAGGCGGACCCTTGTCTTCCCCATTGTAGTATTTGAGTATCTTCGCATTGGTGGATCTGCGGACAAATTCGAGCAAAAGTATTTATTAACGCAAATTTATTTATTGTATAGACGTGGATGTTGGTTTCATTATTTCAAAATTAAGATCAAATCAGCTTGACATTTTGGAAGATTTTCGGTAGGGTTAAGCAGCATATCAATTTCAAAAATATTAGTTTGTCGGATCTCCATATAGAGATGGAGACGTTGTGACATCTGAGGGAAATATTGCACTTGTATGTATTGCGTACCTTTTTTTATTTTCTAAAATTAAAAAAACGAAAAAATAACAAGTATTTTATGTTGAGTGGGTCAATTAGCGTCGGGCATTTATTGTTTTAACAAGCAAAAGTAGCTGAGAGGGGGAAAAAAAACCGTGCCAATAATCTTTTGCTTTCACTACTTAGAAAGAAAGTGTCTGTTGGGATTTTGATTTTTGAAGCTCAAAGTGCAAAATTCGTTTCCATCCTTTCTCGGAAGCACCGCAAAGTTTTATTGGCATTTCATTGGCATTTCATCATTCATCAAGCACCTGTTTGCTCAGATCTCAACCCTCCCAATTTTTTACCACTGCTACATATGTGCAAGAGAAGAAAACTACGATATTTTTACATCATTAAATCCACTAAATTCTACAAACCCTTTATAGTTTTCCTTTAGAATTGAAGGTTTTTTTTTACAATGACTGCATTAAAGTTTAAATTTATAATCTCATGCATATTATTCCAAACAGACCACTGCCCACCCTAGTGGTTCCTTTAGAATGTTAATTAATTGTATTTATTTGAAAATTGTTAATGATAATGCTTAAAGAAAATAAAACCTAATGTCCACATTTTCTATTTGCAGCAGAGCAGCATCTTAGAAAGAAAAAAAAAAGTATAATATAAACTGGCCGTCTTTGAAAACTTGTTGGTTCATTTGGATCAGTTACTGTACAAAAATATAAGACCATGATGATCATTTAAGTAGAAAATAAAATGCGATTAAAGAACAAGTCACTAGAGTTTAACAGTTGCCTTGCCCGGCAAAACAACTATTATTACTATTATTTGGGAGGGGATCTTGCTTCTGTCTTGTGCATAACACGCAAATGACACCCACGAAAGCCCCTGCATGTGCCTTCCCTACCTTATTAAAGGGGACCATTGCTTGACTTTATTCCCTTTCTCTATATATGTGCAGCTTTGAGTTTTTTTTATAAGAGGTTGAGTGTCGTTGTTGCTATATAACATTGAGAAGGAAAATAAAACATCTTAACTTCACCAAGAAAAATTGTGTGCACTTCTATAATGTTGCATTGTATTACTATACATGGGATATGATCTTCTTATGCTAACGGCTAACATGAGAACATCACATTACGTTATGTTACTTTTATAATCGTAGTTTTATAATGTATAAAATATAGATAATTTTTTTTAGGAGAAAGGGTAATTCTGCCTATTGTACCTGATTGTTCTGTTTCAAGAAAATTTTGTACACTATAAGAATTGAACACAAATTTTTTTGATAAATATATTATTCTTAATTATGTGAAGGCAACCGAATCTTACATACCAATATTTGGTTATATAATTTATTTTTAAATTTTTTATTGATGGCAGAAAAAAAATGGAGATGGTTTTCAGAGCTAACGTCTTGTCTCTCGGTTCTATACATGGGAAAGGGTATAGTTAACTTAAAAGAAAAGATAAAACGTAAAAGTAAATAAAAAATCTTGATATTGTTTTGCTGATAAACTAATTGTAAAATACAAATTTGTTAAATTATTTTTTTAATTTATTTTTTAGATTTAATTTGATCTTTTAATTTTTTGAGTTCAACTTGATCTTCTAATTTTTATAATTAATTATAAGAAGTCATACTATGGTAGTTCAAAATTTTCTTTTAAATTGTCACAAAATACATATTTCTTAAAAAAAAAATGCATCAGTTTTAAAATTAGAAGAATACATTGAAAAAAAAAATGAGAGGAACAAATTGAATGGCTTTTAAAAATTAGAAGAATAATTTAAAAAATTAGAGGACCAATAGAAATTATAATCGTCATCAACGAGGGATTTTTAATTTTTAATTTTTAATACTAATAAATTAAAACGTAGCTTCGGTTGATGTTGACCGTGTGGCATGATATCCAATTTCCTGTGGGGTGGGACTTAGTTCATTGCCACCTACAAGATATGTCGCATATCTCACCTTATTTTGCCAAGCATTACAGTGGATTAGATTTTATTTCCTTTTTAAAAAAGAAAAATAAAGCACGAAAATTTTTGCCAAAAAAAGTGGTAAGTATTTTCTTGAAGGGTTTTTGAAACATAATAGAGATTAAATTCAATATTAGTTTTAAAAAACTGTTTGCTACCAAATTATGAAATAATTAAACCAGAGACTATTTGAGTAGTCCACTGTGCAAATTTTTTGCTATTTTAAGTCTGTACAGTATTTTGTTTTTTTGAACCTCGATTGAAATCTAGTCTCAACATATTGTTGGGTCTTGTCCAGTAATACTGAGAATGCTTTCCAAATTTTATCACTTTTGTGTGCCAAATTATGAAATCATTAATCACCGAATTCACATATATTGCCATGGTACGAGTTGATGCTTCCAACAAATAAAGTTAGGGGATAAAAATCCAGAGGGCATTATAAATTGATTTTGTCTAGCCTACCAAATGAGAAATAAGAAAAAGAAAACTTAAACCAAGTTGTAAGTCACTTAAATCCCATAAAAAGGGAAATGCAAAGAAAAAAGGTGAGGAATGTTGAAATATTTGGGCAGGGGCAGCATCTTATGATTTTTGTTCGGGGGTGTCGTTGTTGTTAGGAAGTAAAAGACTGTAGAATGCAATAGTGCGTATTTCAACCCAAAAAGAAAAAGGAGAGAAAAGACAATGATAGTCTCCTGTGGACTATTGGTGAAAGGAGGAGCACATAATTGGTTGCTTCTTTCTTAGTCTAATTTATTTATGTACGCTTCAATCTTTGAAATTCGCAAACAGGTGGTAGGCAGCAGTGTCACCCTTTTGACCAGCTCAGTTTTATACATCTATTATTGACTGCTATTATTAGAAAGTGCGAAAAATTCAGTGATTATAATGAGAGGTGCTTGCAGATATATTTCTTAAGAGAAAGAAACGTTTTTTTCGAGAAATCTGACTTATATTGGAGAGAATCTATATGATAGTGTGAGTTTCTTCATAATAAAAATAATTTCTTATAGAAGAAATAATATTTTTAATATAATTTTTTTTTCTTTTCATCAACCGAATTAATCAAGTACATGAAAATTTAAAAAAATATATTTAAAAGTGTGAGTTTTTTTAAAAAATTACTATTAAAACTTATATATGAATATCTTAAAAATGACATAAATCATGGAAACAATTTTTAGAATCCCACCTAAGACTTTAATTTGGCTTATAAAATTGAAGTTCAAATTAGAATTTAAGATTACAATCAAATCTTAGAATTTTCATTGTAATATATAACAATAATTTTATAATTAATTTACAATTTTTAGATTCAATTATAATAAAACTGAAATAAATGTTTACAAATTTTAACTTCTATGTGTTGAATTGGATTTTTATATTTTATTCTTATGTTTTGACTCTTTGAAATGAAGAAACTAAATTATAAATGTATTTGATTTTTACCAAAATTATAATCATTGAATTTTAATTAACGATGACTATAAGGATGCATTCATTTGCAGAAAAATATAATGAAAATGAGATAAATAAACAATAAAATATTATGATACTCATACTTTTAGATTATATTTTAATTTAAAACTTTTATTTTAATTCATTTTTTTTTTCATTTTGTTCCACAGACTACAAGCTATCTCCTAAAATATGCACTTCCAATTGCTCTTATTATATTGCAACTCCGATCTAGTTCCATTGTCGACACCTCTGTGTGCTATTGTCATTGTTACTAACATTTCATTCATTATCAATTCATCATTTTCACTTATATGTATTATCAAATTTTTCGTTATTATTACTATCACTCCTCACTCTTCTCATCTCTACAACCACCATTCACTCACCCCATCTTTACCATGGCATGATTTTGTATAATAAAAAAAAAGATTATGTACTAAAATTTTACATAATCGTTCAATTATAATTCATCATATATATATGAAAAAAAATTAATTTTAAAAATAATTATCTTAAAATAATTCAAATAATAATTTCTTTATTTTTTATTATTAGTACATAAACATTAAAGTCTTATCTATAAATTAAACATTTTCAACTTTATACCCAACTCTAGTAGTGTGTGAAATACGTATTCAAATGAGAGAATTTAAAAAACATTAAAAATGTTTAAGTAATATTGTGTTTAGTCACACATTATCAACGCACGTAAAGCCAATAATTCACATTAAATTGAACAAGTAATGTAGAAGCTGCTTTTAGTTACTTCTTGTTTAACGCGGGAAGGGAATATGGATATGAGTCCCTATGTTCCAAACAGACTAGTCAACATTAAATAAAATACAAAAATTTAATATTTAAATATTCAAATACTAAAAAGGAAATTCATATATATATATATATATATATATATATTTTCTGAATGTAAATTCATATGAAATAATAATTATATAAACACTTAATTACAAGATAAAAATTAATATTTTAAAAAATATAACTAATCCAAAAGCTGACCTATTTACTATTAAACCCTAACTCATATCTCCCATGATAAACAGATGGAGCCAAATAATTAAATTCACATTTAAATTGACTATCATTTCAGCTAATCCTCATCTCGCTTGATCCACGAGTTAAGCACACTATCTCGTATCTGCATACACTAAGCAAAGCAATCATCAGAAGCTAATGGTCAATCATAATCGACCTTTTACCTCTCCAATTGGACGGCCATGGCCATATTAGATTGTTGGTGATTCGTATATAAGCCATGGGCGTGCCAACAGGCTTTTCAACCACTTTTCTATGACCTATCTTTTATTGATATGGGATCTAGAATTGGTAGTCTCTACTCGGTATTTCATTTGCTTTTATTGTTGTTAAAATTCTTCTGATATTTTCTTTTCTGTCTTTCTCAATTTCTTGTCCAGGGAGATGGGTCCACGGAAATTGGACCCTACACTTTAAATATGGTTCTACAGTCAAAATTGATTTCACCGCGTGAATGCATTAAAAGTGTAGAATGTAAAAATTCCCAGTTTCATACTATAATTATATGATTGAACTCGGGGAAATAATTGATCCGAGGAACTATAGAAGCTCTTTTGATTATTATAAATTATAAATATAATAATAAATGAGATGGTCATCAACATTGAATAGCAGAAGAAAGAAAATTGGATGGAATACATGGAGGGCCCCCTATACTTATAATAGAAATAATGGAATCTGATTTTGGAGCAGAATTGAAGGGACGAGACAACAATTCGAATTGTCAAGTTACCAGGAGAGATACACATTCCGTGCGTGACTGTTATAATGGTGAAGGACCCATCAATCCTCTGCTGTCTTGGGCATTGTCACTCACAGGAGAGGTAAATACAAAATAACAAATGGAACGTGAATTCTTTCTATTTCTCTTTCATTCAAAATTAGAAATTTATTTATTTTCATCGTAAAGGCTTGTTCACATGGTGCACGGGATAAGTATCTAATGGGCTTGTGGGCTTGGGTTGCTGCATGGAAGCTGTCACTATCTCAACCTGGGTAATGCCAACACACTGCTACTACTCAGACCTCAGTACAGTTCTGCATTAATAACTAGGTCTAGATCTGCCATCTTCTCTTATTGTCTTTGCGTGGAAGGGATGCACAACTTATGCCATCGTTTTATGAACACATTATGCGACATTTGGGTAATCATGATCCTACATGTGGTCCAATTCGGGGCCAGTTTCGCTCAACGTGGCCCAATTATCATGCGATTTTGTTCCCTCAATTCTCATTTTCTTATCTTCAAAACGCAAAAGAATAGCGGAGAGGCTTTTGAGGGAGAAAAAAAGAAAGTCTTCTAAATCCACTGAGTGATATAATATAGCCTTTAAGACGTAGTAATCCGACTATTGGTATCATTTTTCCATATATAAAAAAAGGGCATTCTCGTGTTGTTCGGTTTACGTACACAGATTCGCTTGCTTTTTTCCCTTGGAGGAGCATGAGCAATCTACCTTAGGTTACTGCCGATTGAAGATGATTGTCGAAGTAAAAAGTTGTTTGTAAGAAAAGAAAACGATGCCATCTATCTAGGTCAATGTAAAACAAGAGTATCGGATCATGACAATCGTAACATAAGCAAAAATGTTATTCTTTCACGGCTTCACACATGTGATAATTAAATTACCTTGCATTGTCTTCACTCTATATATATATATATATATATATATATATATATATATATATATATATATATATATATTGCGAAGGTTTACGAGATAACGCGGCAAACTATCGAAGCTTTATACTAACAGATATATTTATACGAAGCTTAATACTTCGTATATATGACAACATGCATTATTATAGCTTGATTGAAAGTGTGGTACAATATTATACTTTGCCTTGCACTACACTATCATGTTACACATATAAACACTTTTGTATTTGTTAGGTGGAATTCGTCTCATTTTTTCCCCTTTTCCCTTTTTAGTTTTTACAGAGAGAGGTGAATGTGGTCAAATAGTGACAGTCAATCAATCAATATAAATAGATATCTCTTAAAGTTGTAGAACTGGCAGTGTGGGGCTACCAACAACGTAGGCTCAATCGTATTATATATCTTAAAGTTTTTACTCAATCGTAACCATTTAATTGTAATTAAAGAAAAAAGTAAACTACTAGTATTTTTGCATCCTTTAATTTAGTCTTTTGAATTTGCTCAATTCAATTCTATTCTTCAATTTATTTTTTGTCACATTTATCCATCCATAAACTTGCATTATAATACCATTAAATCTTGTTATTTAATTACCCTAATCACTGTACTTAAAAAAAAAAAAAAAAACTAGCCGTTATCGTTGGAAATTGGGTAACTGGGTTATTTAATCACCCATCTTCCATTGCTCCCTTTTCACTTCTCTCTTCCTCCGTTCCTCACTACTATCAGGCTATCACTACCAGAATAATCCATATTTTTGCCTACCTTCCACGCCCACATTTTTTAGCCATACAACTCATGCTATGTTTGGAAATTCATTTTCCTACCAAATGGTTTTTTTAATGCTACAACTTAAGCTAATTGGAAAGGAGAAACACAATGAATAATTGGTTGACTAGTACTTTACAAACTCAATTGAAACTTAAGAGAGAGTCGCACATTTGTGATATTTGGAAAACTAAAAATGCAATTAAACAAATAATAATATAGTTACACGTTAATGTTTGAGGGACCAATTCAATTTCAATTTTTAGAGGACTTGTACAACCAGACACTCAGTTTTATATGACTATATATTGAGAACTTTCTATAAAAAAAATTGAATTAATTACATAATAATTTTATAATTTAAAATATTTTCTCATTTTATTGACATTTTATAAATTTGATATAAATTAATCATGCACGTTTCCTTTTACTAATTTTTAAATATTTTTACTCTTAAAACATTTTTAAAAGATGATATTTCTTAAATTTAAAAACATTTATACAGCACATGCAGAAATCACAAGATACTGCTAGCTAAACTGTTAACATCGAGCTCAGGTACACTGTAGTGTTCAGTGACATTGTCTGTTTCCTAAACTAGTTTTGTCTCGTTGAGAACGAAAGTGATATGAGTAAACGTTATATGCGTCGCCAAGGATTGGGCCAACACCACCGTAATCATGAAGAATTGGCAGCAAATTATAGATGTTGCCAACTAGTTTCTGCACACAACGATAAGCAATATGTGAATCAACATTCATTGCACTTTGGCTCTATCTCATACCACACGATCGCAGCCCATTGCCCTTTTACGTACACATTATTATCTGTAAGACTGCAACTGTATAACAAATTGTGAAATATTAAAGTTTCATTCACTAATTCTTTTAAGAGCGGGATTGTGAATTGTCAAGTTCGAAGGGAGAATCCCATTTTAATAGAGGTAAATCCTTGGACCCGTTGACTATTTCTTCTTTTTTGTTTTATTGGGTCCTTCTTGGGCTATATCTGGTTGATTCTCAACTGGGCTTAATATTAATATAAATTAATTAATTCTCATAAAATTAATTTTATATTAAAATGAGAGAAATATCTTAATTTTTGTTGGTTGCACATCTACTTTTTGGATAAGTACACTTGCTTTTTTTTTAAAATATGTTGGAAATATTGATACAATATAATATGACTTTATTTTTCAATTATTTCTTTAATCTATGAAATCTATATTATAAATTATTCCTAAATAATAATTATAAAAAAAACGTGCATTGCACGGGTACAAAAACCAGTAAAAGTACACTTGACAGAAATAAATTTCCCTTAGATATCTTGATAGGATGTTTATATACACAATGGAATTTTTTTTTAGATACACAGTAAATATGTATTTTTTATAGTTAATTCTATAGATAATTTACTTTTTTAAAATTATTTTAATAGCAAATCAAATTAACTATGATACAAATTAATTTTCTAATGGTAATTAATTTATCTTAATGAAAATATAAGTTGTCATTTTCAATAGTAATTGAATTAATTATGATATAAATTATATCATAATAGAAATTAAATTAATAATGATACTATTAAAAATGTAATTTATATCATAATTAATTCAATTACTATTAAAATGCTAATGCATATGGTAAATTAGTAATTAATTCAATTTCTATTAAAAATGATTATTTTAATTATAATTATTATTTTTACTATTTAAAGGTCACTTTTTTTTTAAAATAACTTGAATATAAAATTAACTAAACAACATAAATTTGTATTTTTATTAAATAAGTTAACATAACAAAAACGAGTTTTTTTTTTGTGACTGATCACAATGAAAAACGTGTTCTCATAAAGGATTTTTTGTATAAAAAAATCAGAAAAACTAGGGTGTGAATTTAACATCGTGGAGTGTGAAAATAACAAGCCCCTTCTGAACTTTCTATTGGGATGGTCTTTATACACCAGCAGAAAGTCTAATACACCAGTCCGCACAGTGCAGTTCCGAAAATACCCTTACTTTATTGCAAGCTTTATACATACGGATTCGCAAATTCGTAAGATTCTTACGGATTTGCGAATCCGTAATATTTTTTTTCAGTTATACGGATTGTCCAATCCGTAAGTAAGTTTTTTTTTAAAAGTTAAAATATATTTTTCAAAATAATGGCACATGCAGGTCTCGAACCTATGACCTTCAGGTTATTAACACAATGCTCTAACCAACTGAGCTAATACATCAATTATGTTAAAAAATAAATAATGTTGATACATATAATACTAAATTTTTTAATGTATATTTAATACACATATAATTTTATATAATAAATTTTGATCTAATAATTAAAATATTTTTTTACATATAAAAACCATAGTTTTAAATTAAAATCATAAGTTTAATAAAAATTTG
>PYAF01000074.1:368715-380311 GCA_007407185.1 Glycine tomentella
AAATGATGTTGTAAAAAAACAAATATAATAATAATAGTAGCAATAATAACAATAATAATATTATTATTATTATTATTATTATTTTTATTATTAAAAATTTAAGACAAGACTTATTATTATAAAAAAAAAAAGAACATTTTTATTAATTAACTATTTATAGAAATGTGCTAAATTTTGTGCTAACAATATTCGACTACTAAACTTAATAAATAATGTATAATTATAAACACATAAACAATTAAGCAAAACAAGAATTTTAAGAACAAATGATATTAACGCTCCGTATTTGTTTTTAATTAAAAATAATATTTTTCTTATTTAATGTTTACAGTAACTCGACCTCTTCTATATTGGAGTGTTACAAATAATATATGTGTGACGTTTTTAAAGATTATGAAAGTTTTGTAAATACTCCCATCCCAATCGTAACTTGTTAGAGAAAAGAGGGAACAAGACAGCCCGTGTTGGGCATTGGGTATAGATTTTTGACCTATTATGGGGAAACAGCAAAAAGGGACAAAGTAGTTAATAAGGAAACTGAAACTGAGTTGTCAAAGTCAGCACAGCAGCGGCAACCGGATTCATGCACCCGATACAAGCGGGTACCAAGTCCTCCATTAGCAACCCAAATCCAAGCCCAAAGCAAAATTTAATTGCACCACACAAACATTTTCAAGTCCGAAAGTGCCTATAAAACCACCAACCAAGTTCCTTTCAGACCACACACAAAACAAAACAAGTCTAGGGAGGAAATATCGCAGAGCAGAGAGGAATTATAATTATAATGGGGGGTTGGGCTATAGCGGTGCATGGTGGCGCGGGTGTGGACCCTAATCTCCCACCAGAGCGTCAAGAGCAAGCCAAACAACTCCTCACTCGCGTTCTCAATCTTGGCATCTCTGCCCTTCGTTCCAATGCTTCTGCCCTCGACGTCGTCGAGCTTGTCGTACGTTCATTTCCCCTTCTTCTTCTTACTTGCATGCCCTTATTACATGTGATTGGGTTCATGCATGGCCAGTTCTAGATATGCATGTCTATTTTAACCACATAAAGTGAAAAATAAAAATTAATATAATTATTGGCCTGCTGCATTTGATAATATATATATGTATATATTCATTTTGTGACAGGTACGGGAACTGGAAACAGATCCCCTGTTCAACTCTGGTCGCGGAGCAGCACTGACAGAAAAGGGAACAGCGGAATTGGAAGCAAGCATCATGGATGGTTACAAGAGACGATGCGGCGCCGTTTCGGGCGTCACCACCGTCAAAAACCCTATCTCACTCGCTCGCCTTGTCATGGAAAAGTCACCCCACTCCTACCTCGCCTTTAACGGCGCTGAAGATTTCGCCAGACAACAGGTCAAATCATTAATTATTTCTTTTTCATTTTCCCTTTTTGCTTCCACCTTTTCCGTCCCTGCCAAACTGACGCCACCTCATGTCAAATACAATCTCGTTTATCACATTTGTTCATTTTATTTCTCCGGAAATAATATATAATAATACAAAAATTGGTGGCTGGCTGAATTTGTGTTATTAGGGAGTGGAGATCGTGGAGAACGAATACTTCATCACTCCTGAAAATGTTGGTATGCTGAAACTGGCAAAGGAAGCAAACACAATCCTGGTGATTAGCTAGCACACATTTAATAAAGAGAAAATACTATACTCTTTATTTTACTATATAGAATTATTGGCAATAAAAACGTGGATGATTGTGTTAGTGTTGTTATGATGCAGTTTGATTATAGGGTGCCATTGCAAAATGGATACGATAACTGCGGTGTGGAGGTTGAGAATCCATTGCAAATGAATGGGCTGCCAATAAGCGTGTACGCGCCGGAGACGGTGGGGTGCGTGGTGGTGGACAGCGATGGACGGTGCGCGGCTGCCACGTCGACAGGAGGGTTGATGAACAAGAAGTGCGGTAGGATCGGTGACTCACCTCTCATAGGTGCAGGGACTTACGCGTGTAAGGTGTGTGGGGTTTCGTGCACTGGTGAAGGAGAAGCTATCATACGTGGCACGCTGGCGCGTGAGGTGGCAGCGGTGATGGAATACAAAGGACTGGGACTTCAGGAGGCAGTGGACTTTGTGATGGAGCAGCGTTTGGATGGAGGGAAGGCAGGGCTGATCGCCGTGTCGAGTTCTGGTGACGTGGCGTATGGATTCAACTGTAATGCAATGTTCAGGGCATGCGCCACCGAGGATGGTTTCATGGAGGTTGGAATCTGGGAATAAATAAGGATTCTGCAGTTGCCCTTGCATGTCAGTTCTTTCAGTGGTCACTCTCTTGTTTTCTTTCTTCCTTGTTTTTTAATCAGTGTTTTTAGTTCTAATTTTCAGCATCATAGAAATGTGAAATAATACTACTAGTTGTTTCTCTCTATTTCTCTTCAAAGGAATTCCCGAGAGTGTCATCCTTCAAACTCCAAACACAAATGGTTCTGTGCTCTTATCCAACAACCACCAATTCGTTGCCATTCGTTTCAGTAATATAACACCTTCACAAAATACACCAAATAAACTTTTTAGAATTTCTATATTTGTCACAAGTTATTAGTGTATTTTTCATTTGGCCATATATCAGTCTATTCTAAAAATCTTACACGTCAGTCTACTCTTCTCCATATACATTTAATTAAGGAACCATGATTTACACAAATAGACTCGATTTTATAGAGTATGTAACTAAACGTTTTTCTTATCATGATTAGTAATATAATGTTTTTTCTATTTTGAAATTTAACTTGAGTCGTAGAAAGAAAAGATAAAAAAGGAATGAAGAAATAAAAAAGGGATGCATAATGAAAAATACTCAACATGAGTTTTTTTCCCGCTTATATCTTATCCTAGTCGATCGATCGAGATATTGTCTACTTATCCGTGATCCTTTGTATAAAAAAAAAAATAGCACTATTCTTATAGTAGCTAGTATTAATGTATATTTAATCCACACTACTAATTAAGAGTAGTTTTCAAGGTAATATTACATCTTTCTATTAATTTTCCTAATTATTTATAGTATCAATTATAATTGTAACAAAAAAAAACTAATGTTAGTGGCAATTATAATTAATGCATATTATGATAATCAAAAAATAATTAATGCATATTTTGATAATCAAAAAATAATTAATGCATTTAAATGCCATAATAACACATTGTTTTTACGATAAACATCCAGGAGTTTGGGAAATACAGTAAACAATTATATTATTCTCTCTATCTCATTTTATTTTACGTCTTAACAAAAAAATGGTCTGCTTTACAATTGTTATTTTATAATATCAATGAAAGATTAAATTTTTTCTAATCTGGAGTATTTTTTTTAACCAGTATTGTAGTGTGATAAAAGGTATAAATAAGAGAAAAACTAAAAAATAACAGATTTTAAAAATATAGTAGGAAATTACACAATAATTTTACATTTTTCTTTTATTCTGTCAAAACATTAATTGTCAAGCAAAATGTGTTAGAAAGAATATTAATGTAAAATAATCATTATATGTTAAATGTTATTTCCTTCATTATTTTTAAGTGTATTTCTTTATGAATTATAGCTTCTTCTTTTTGATTAAATTTTAATTATTTTTACATTTATCATGGAACGAATTTATTCAAGGACAAAACTTAGCTGCAGTATAATAGGTGTTGTTGGTACTCTTTATAGTTAAATTTGGAGTTTATCTAAAAAATACACAATGACGCTAAATAGAATCATTCATTACGCATATTAACGAATACATCTAACCTTAAATCAATTGTGACTCAGTGTCTTGTCTATCTTTCGTTGATTAATAAAGGGTTCAATAGAAAACTTGATATTCCTTTAATAAGGATGGCAAAGTTTTTTTTTCAATAAGCAAATTAGAATATATATAAGGAAGAATCAACTTACTCTAAGAATAATTTTTTTAGAATTATTTCTCATCTTCATCATTAATTTTTTTGAGATATGTTGATTAAAATTAATTATTTATTACAATTATTAGATTTAAAAAAAAATATGAAAAATGCACAAGAAGATGTTACAGTCATAAGGCCAGTGTGGGCTTTAACAATCACACTGTGTGTTTAATTCCATAAGAATCTTGATATAGAAGAATAAAGCATATAGGAAGATAGCCAGGAAGTAAGCGCATTCCAGCAGCCACACAACATGAAAACATAATTCCAGAAAAACTAGATAAACATAGAGAAAAAAGTCTAAATATCCAACATGACAGATATGATCAGCTCGGTGAGAATTTCCAGCAAGCAAACAAACCGATCAATGATATCTTCCAACAATCTAGCATAACGTGAGGAAACTAATTAAAGATGCAAGGTCCAGTGTTGGATTCCCATTGGACAAAGGAATTCGTGAAACTTGGCGAGTATGATTTTAGCCAAGACCAACACTGAAAAAGAATATCATGCATAGTCAAAAAAGAAAAATTGATCAAAAGTAACTTATAAGTTAGTGATAAAAACCATATAAACTCCTCAAAATAAACCTGACCAACACAATAATTGTATTATTATTATTATTATTATTATTATTTTCGTGTCTCTGCTAAATGAAATTAACTGGGGTATAGTAATAATATATAGAAGAAATGATTTGTGTGTCATACAAAATTATATGTTTTAAAATGAAATTATTTAGTTTTTAAAATCTTCTACGAATCCTTAAACATTATGTAACGAGAGTATATTATTTTTTAAGGTTAATTACGAGTTTGTGTGAATATTTTTAAAATAAAACCGAAGAGTCTCAGATGATTGGTTATAGTATTAATCTTTTTACCGATAAAAAATAATATTCATCCTTTTAATTTTAACCAAAACAAAGGTGTTTAGATTTATTGATTCGATCGATAATAAATTATCGAAAAAAATGAAGTTTTAAACCAAATACAATCAGATTTTATTAGTTTTAATTTGATTCATCAGTTTATCTCAATTATATAAATCAAATTGAATTAATTATTTAATATTTTTATTGGTTCAACCAATCAACACCCTACCTAAACCAAAGCTCCAGTTGGCTTACAAATTTGCAGCGGCATTATCTTCCCTTAAAGAGATAATGTTTCAAATTTATTTTGACCATCGTGCACAATGTACAATTTATACAAAAGAAACTATATTTCTTCTCATACTTTGTTTTTCTACAACTAGAAAGGAGATCAAAAGCAGAGAAAAGAAAACGTATGGAATAAAATAGGTGATAATAAAGAAAAAATCATTAATTACTTCACGCCTATAATGTGATAAAAAATATAAAGAAAAATGGATTCATGTAAAAAATAGTTTTACAAGAATATTTTAAGAATAAAACAACAACTCAATACTATAATTTTATTCAGAATGTTAATAATTAAATCTGATTACAGAGAAAATTAAGAATGAACGACAAATTTTTATTAATAGTATTGAATATAAAATTATTTGCGACATTTAGATTTTTTATAAAACTAAAATCAATATTAGAATAATGTTCACCAAATATCATGTTTATCCTGATTGCATAAGCTAAAGCCTAGCTTGTTTTTGTTTATCCTGATCTTATACGTTCGTAACAATTAATCCCATCCTGGACGTGTATGTTGTCAAACTGTCCAAAACCGCGCTTTCTATATTTTATTTCAACAAATTGACATTGACAATTTGGCATGCTTCAAATTCAATTTGTATAATTCCGTATAAAAAATCAATATGTATAAATTTCGCGATTTTGGACGGTCCAAGCCGTGTGTTGGGGCACTTTCTTTCCCTTTTTTAATTATCTCTTGAGAGTCAGCAGAATTTTTTTCTTGTTAATTTGCTCAACGTACAGTCAACTACCCCCGATGAAATTAGGTGCTACATTTTGTATTTACAAATTAGCACGATAATATTAATGACAATTTAAATAAGCCTTGACTTGAGTATTCGTTTTGTAGATATGATAAAGGATTCAATAGGAAAAATTATCATGTGTTCAATTCATTATTTGCTTACCTGACAAGATATGACAAAACAATTCTATTAATTTCTATCTTACGGTAAAAGTTAGGTTATAAATCAATAAAATAGGATTGAGAGATGTTTTTCTCATTCATCTTGACTGTTATTTTTCCCTTAACCCTTTGGTCTCTTTCGATTCTCTTAAGTATGTATTGTTTACACTCTTACTACCCTAGCAAAACTTGCGTTTCCCAGCTAATTTCTGGTCGATCGTAATTCATGATTGAGGTTGTCATCGAATCTCCCTTAATTCTAGCAATAATTTACAGTTTTAATTATTATTTCATTTTATAAGATAAATTTTTCTTTAGTCCACTTAAGGTATTGACATTTTTCAATAAATATTTTTTTTTTATATGTATGTGTCAAAGATCAAACTGATAATATTATTTATTAATTATGTTATACTGTGTTGTCATGTTAAAAGACATTTTTTTTATAATTAAAGTAACTTTATTTAAAATATATAAAGTACTTACATTTGTTGTTACTACTCTTTTTAATTAAATATATTTTGTTGTTTATATAATTTTTTATAATTTAAAATTCTAATCTAATTCAATGCATCATAGCATAATATAGTTTTAAAATTAAGCACATCCTTAATTAAGTATATTTGAAAAATGTATGTAATTTTTTCATAATGACAACTTTTCCATTTAAATATGATTTATATTAAATCATACAATGCAATTATTTAGTTTTTTTGGGTGAAGGATACAATATATGCAATTATTTAGTTGCTCATCTCAAACATATGATAATATAGTACTACCCGGTTTTGTTCTTCGGTAGGTATCTAACACGTGATAGAATAAGACCATATTAGATTATTTTTTACGTCTAGATTTATATCCCTATAATACTCTTATCTTTTTTTCTTTTTTTTTTTTACATATCATACTCTTATCTAACTCTTTTATATTGTTTTTCTTCTCTTTATTCTATTATATCCATCAAATGATCTTGATGATCTTATAGACCAAATTAATAGATGGTTAGACATTCTTGATCGTAGAAGTTTACGCCATTTATGGATTATTTGAGAATAAGAGGCGTAGCAAGTTTTATACGGGTCAATTTGGTTCAGTTTTGGACGGAAAAGTTGAACTAATCAAATTTGGTTGAAATTTGATTTTTTATTTTATTTCAATAAACGTGAATCAAACCAACTTAATAAAAATCAAGTTTGGTTCAGCGGACACCATTGAATTAACATATGCGCACTTTTAAAATCTAATTAAAAAATTATGAAACAAATTCATAAATATGTCGCAAGAATATATATTTTTGTCATAAATTAACAATTGCTTCGAGTTTAAAATTTTAATTAGAATATATATAATTGTTCAGGGGTGAATTTTTTTTTCTCAAATCCTATATGGGTTTATCATAATTGTATACCACAAATTAATAACAGTTTTGAGTTTAATAGTTATAATTTTAACATACCAACAAGTCATTTAAGTGTAACTCATCTTAGTCTTTTTAAATAAACTCTCGACTTGTAACCTTGTGTATAAAAAAAATATAACTTAAATTAGAGATCTGATTAAAGATAGTCAATCAATGATATAATATTAAAAAATTACTGAGATTGATTAACTTTGGGTTGGTTCTGTTTTAAAAAAATATTCCTCTGTTAAATATTTTATCATTTTAAAATAGAAAAAATCTTAATTATTTTTTAATAACATCCTCAATAAATAAATGGTATATATGTACACTTGTTACTGTACCGTGAAACTATTAAGAGAATTTCATTCACATGAAATTATTTTATCACGAAAATTTATATAATCAATTGTTTGGATAAAATGTGTGATATCTTAAATGATAAATAGAATTTTTATTTTTGGTGTATAATGACATCATAGTAATGAAGATAGAATCTTAGACTTCATGCTTATTAATCAAACTTCTCATCACTGAACCAACTTTAGTGAATGATGATAAATAGAATGAGGCAAGAGGAGTACTCTACCACTATAGCTAATGCATTCTTAATTTATCCATTGAAGAATTTCTAAGTTGTAACCGAAAAATTAGAAAACAAAATCAGGCAAAGGAATTCACAGCTAGCGAGATATGCGTTTTAGAGAATGATTAATTGTAAATCCCTTATCCGGAGTTGTATTCTATCTTTTATATGAACAACATTAACATCAACCTTTTGCAGCATAAAGTACTCATGCAGCCATGCTTTAAATTGAAATGATTCTTACACTGATGGAGTTTTCATGATTGTGTTTATGCCTATGGGTGAAAATAGTAATGGAAAAAAAATGCTACTATAAGAATGTTGGGTACATAGTTGTGAGAAGTGTTGTGAACAAGGGAAGCATATTAACATAAAAGGCATAATTATACAGCCTGATTGCCTCATTAAGAATTGGGCTAACATTGTAATTTAGATTTGAAGAAGGTACGAACTGAAGGAATGCATTGGCCATCATATGCCCAAGATGCACCTGGGCCGGGGTCGAAAGATGCAGCCCATCGGGCTGAAGGGGCAACCCATGAGCGTCCACAGTTCTCAGGTTTAGGAGGTCAATGCCCAGCTGAGCTTGTCTTACTATCTCAATGTATGGGCCTGATCCAGATGCCAAAGCTACCTGCAAAATGTGATAAAAAAAAATAAAAATTGGAGCAAAGATAAAAGGAAAAGCAAAAATTTATAGAACAAATATTTACATTGACATGTAGTTTCTTGAGATTTGACACAGTATTTTTACCTTTTAAACGTTAAAGAGTAATCCTCTCACAATAATATATGATGTAATTTGTTTTTTTAAGTAATAGAAAATATCAACGTAATGTATTTTAATTCATGATGGACGGTTGTAAGAGTTAAAAGAATAAGTACATGTATACAAGAAGTGTCATGTATAATTTGCTCAAAGAGAAAATTCTAGAGATTAAAAAAACAAGAAAGTAAACCAAAGACCTAAGTTTTATTAGTCGGTGTAGGGTTACTTTACGTGGTCATCTTGGTTGGAGTATGTCAACATCATTGATGTCGAGTGCCGGTTACAAGGATGGCCGAAGGCCCCAAATCCTATATATTTAGTATACTTGCATCGCCTATAAACATAGGACGGACTACTCAGAATCATACTATTTTTTTTAATATTTTTTATAAATAAGCGAGATGAAAAAAATAATAATACGTGATATAATAATAAATAAAAACATTATAAGAATTTGATTAGATATGGGATATCCAAGATTTCCAGTCTAATACTACAATATACTTGGTATCCAAAGCTACCTAGAAATCTTTTAAGATTCCTTCCTCGATCCCAATCAGCAATAACTTCCCTATAAATCAATTGCTAGCTACTCGTTCAGTTTTTCTATTTGTCCCGACTAACGTAAACGTTCGTGGATATTGCTTAGCTCCGAATTAAATAAGTTGAGGAAAATATATACTATCAGTCGCAACAACTATGTCTTGAAAATATGTAAACAACTAACAGAAGGTGAAACCAAACCAAACCTACCAATTTAATGAACAACTAGTGATTAAGAAATAAATATCTTTACGACGAAAATAGTAGTTTGAACAAACAATCGGAAAAAAATAATACCTGGATTATAGGAAGCAACGGAGACTGTAGATCATTACGAACGTCTAAGAAGAACTTGTGAACTCTTGTTTGGTACAACTGCGCATCGTGTAAATTCACTGTATCGGTTTCTCCTTGGTACCATAGCAAAGCACGAATGGTGCCAACGTCACGCAGCGATGCCTTGGCCCTCTTTATCATCTGATTGTAAAGCTCTTTTCCTCGTTCCCACTCGCTTATGTTGGTGCCTCCAATCGCGCAAGGGACCAAACCAATCAGACCAAACTCTGGGTGCTTCTCCAACACCCAGTTTGCAAATGCCATTCCTGGTCCGACACCATTTGTCTTCCTAGAATCGATGTCCGCGTCGAGAGGTTCACGCGCCTCCACCCACGTTAGGTGCGCGTCGAGCTTCAAGACTGAAGGGTTGGGACGGGACTGGGGTGAAACGACGCCGTCCCACGTGCCGATCCCCGTGGCGGTGTTGTTCACTACGCCGCCCCGACCCGCCATGTTGCTCTGACCCGCTAATATGAATATGTTCCTATCGTAGGCTCGTTGTGGCTTCACTGGCCATGCTTGAATCAGAAATAACAAGAAGAAGAAGAAGCAAGGCATATTCTCAGATAGAAGACCTCTTTGTTATGCGCTTTCGAGTTATTATTATTATATAATATAATGGTTGCCAATTGCTTTTCCCAGTCTATTGTCACTGGTTCTTTCATATTTTTAAATGGTATAAATAATTAATACCACGTGATACGAAATTATTGTTGTTTTCGTTCTATTATTGTTTTTGGGAAAAAGGCGGGGCGCGTCAAAATAAGTCATCATGCCTGCGTTAAACGTGTATTAAGCTTGCATATGTATGTACATATTACGCTTTTTTTGGTTACATGTAGATATTATAATCCTTGGCCAATATTGTGCGTAATGGAAAAGATCCATTTCCTTGCGTGATTCGCTGAAACCAAGAGTGTAATAATCATCACAAATCAAGGTTGATAATATTTTTTTCAGGCCCAATCGTGTGGTTGAATTAACAAATAAAGGAACTGGGTTAGATTTTGATCTCGCAGAGGGTTAGGAGAATTATGAATGGGAAAATGTTGTACGTATATCCCAAATTTGGAATGTATGAAAACATAAAAGAGAAAAAAAATAAAAGAAAAAATAATAAACATGATAGAAATAAACATTGATAAACAATGTAATGAAAATAAAACAAAATTGTAAGGAAAAATGAGATGAAAGAAAACTAGCCGTAAGAATATAGTAGCCTTTGGAATTTGAAATGTCGGTTGGTGATGGATCTGTAAATTCTAAAGATTTTCTTGATGATCTAATCATGCTTTTATACATTAACAGCAATTAGATCTGATGCGGAAATAGTAAGATCATAAATACCTCCCGCCATTGCTTTCTCGAATGTGCTCTGAATAGTTGTTGTAGCTATGAATGAATACAGCAAACTCTAATATGTGGTTCTTCTGTTAAGCCTTCCAAACTCTTGTTCTACAGCTCAGATGGTGTATAGCTCATATGTAGAATGAGTTCGATGTCTTAAGAAGCTGAAGCTGCACCCTTTTATAGACTCTTCCATCAAGAGTTCTATCAAGTGTACACTGAATGGGTTCAATGACAGATAGACAAGTGGAATAAAGGAGATGCCATACAATTCTAAAGGAGAACTCTGCATTAACAACTCAAAAAGGATGTCTTACAACTCATAAAAGAGATCTCTAACAGCTCAAAAGATCCACTATTTAGTGGGTGCTGATTGATGGTCCTGAAAGGAATGGACTGCACGCACTAACCACAACTACTTGTGGATGGTGGACCACAAATTTTCTAACATTCTCCCACTTGGTCCACAATTCCCATCATACACTTTAGGAAAAAATAAAATACATGAATCATGGCGACAAGTCCTCTAATTTGTGCGAGTATTATCTTCCATGTATTACAATGTATTATATTTTTCAAGCCCATATAACTTAATGAATAAACCCAATGTTTATTCTGAGT
>PYAF01000074.1:381576-421875 GCA_007407185.1 Glycine tomentella
ACAAAATTCTTTCCTTCCAAATTAGGTAATTATCACCTTTCAATTCGGGAATATCAATAGAATTTATAGGCTGTATAACTGCAAATATATAACATAAATGCTTACAATTAAATTTTGAGGCAACACAATATATCATGTTTTACCAATGTAAATCATGCTTAAATGATCATGAATCTAGTGACATAAAATTTGCCTGTGGACTAAAATTTTAATTCAATTAAATTCATTTATAACATCATAATAAAACTATCAAATTCTATTTTTCTGATCCCTGTGGGTAAATCAAATAAATATAATTTAATATTTTATCCTAATTAGTCAAGCAAACTATAATAGACATTCTTGTGAGATGATGTCTATTATATTACATGTGACTAATTACAATTAATATTTTGTACCTTATTGATCAAGAGGCTCTCAATATATAATTTAAATAATTAAAGTTGCTGTGGCTAAACTTTAATTAATTAAATCATATAGATCACAAAATATTCTTAACTGTATCATGAATAATAAAATAATATTGCATGTAAACTTTTAGTAAATAAAATTGTAGTTCAACTGGCAAAACAACCACAGTTAATGAAGGAGGTCGCAAGTTCAAACCCCAACTTCGGCAATTTTGATTATTCTCGCTTATAGACATCAAATATATAATATATTGACTTATCATCAACAACTTGCAGTAGCTCACATGGCCATCCTTATACTTCATTTAACCACAATGTCAGGAGATCAAAACTTCCTTCTACCATTTTGTTCAATGTTTTAAATTTTCAAAACATTTCAAACAATATTTACAACATGTTGGTATAAGCAAAAGTAAATTCACGTGTGTAACTGACATTAACACAATTTATACCATCTCCAACCTCTCCATATTTTCAACCAGTATGAAAATTAATGGTTTTCTCATTTTTGCACCGTATAACCGAAAGAGAAAACAAAAATAAGAGAGAGGAAAAATCAAAACAGAAGTAAGACATAGGGAAGACAAGGACGCAAGCAAGGCAGAGGCACAATTACTGCTCTGATACCAAATGTAAATTCTAAAGATTTTCTTGATGATCTAATCATGCTTTTATACATTAACAGCAATTAGATCTGATGCGGAAATAGTAAGATCATAAATACCTCCCGCCATTGCTTTCTCGAATGTGCTCTGAATAGTTGTTGTAGCTATGAATGAATACAACAAACTCTAATATGTGGTTCTTCTGTTAAGCCTTCCAAACTCTTTTTCTACAGCTCAGATGGTGTATAGCTCATATGTAGAATGAGTTCGGTGTCTTAAGAAGCTGAAGCTGCACCCTTTTATAGACTCTTCCATCAAGAGTTCTATCAAGTGTACACTGAATGAGTTCAATGACAGATAGACAAGTGGAATAAAGGAGATGCCATACAACTCTAAAGGAGAACTCTGCATTAACAACTCAAAAATGATGTCTTACAGCTCATAAAAGAGATCTCTAACAGCTCAAAAGATCCACTATTTAGTGGGTGCTGATTGATGGTCCTGAAAGGAATGGACCGCACGCACTAACCACAACTACTTGTGGATGGTGGACCACAAATTTTCTAACAGGATCTTGTCGCAATGCGAGCTCGAACTAGATTGGCTTCCTACGTCAATATCGTTGATTAAGTACAAGAAAGAGAATTCAGGTAGAAGGAACGACTCGGTCGTCCCATGTTTGCTTTGTTTAATTTGAAATGGGAAATAAAATGATAAGATTAAAACTGAATAAAAATAAATTTAATAGCTAATTAATGTGAGAAAAAATGTAAAAGAAAGTAAAGTTTTATTAAATATAAAAATTTATAAGAGTCGTATTTTATTCCCTATGAGATGTGTTCATAACTTTCCTTTGTCTCGTATAGTTTATTACCAAAATGTTTAAAATTTCATTATTGTTTTTATGTGTGCAATGTACAACCAATTCATCAAGACTAATTGTTTACAGAAATAAGTCATTACTATTTTATTAAATTTTAAAGATTTTAATTCATTATAATAACAAATTAAGATTTGATCGTTCCGTGTACATTCAAAAGAATTGATTAATATTTTTTTTCTGGGATAAGCGACTAAGCCCAAACAAAACTAAAAAGAGTTCAAGGGAGCTACATGAGTCGCTAATATATTAGTAAATATTCTATAAGTGTTTTTTAAGTTTTGAAATTTATTCTGATCTTCCTAAGTTTTCTTAACCAAATTCACTTAAACTTTTCCACTAAAAAAAAAATAGAGTGCTGATTTGCTTGCAAAGACGGGAAATCAGAGTGTTGTGTCCTTCCAACTTTTGGAGAGTGTACCCCGCTTCTGAGTTTGTTGTTGGATGTAAATGATAGGGATACTTAATCGGTTAGATTTTTAAGAATTTAATTTATATTTATTTAAACGGATTATATTTTAAATTTATATTCATATTTTTTAAAAATAATTTAGATTTAAGATTTAATTCATTTAAGTGGATAGGATTTGGTCATATCTAGTCTATATATACTTAAATGTTATAAGGTTTTTTTTTTATAAATTTTAGTAATTAAACGCTAAAAAGTGAAAATTTAGCACCTATCCATTCAATAACTATTTTCAATCGACCTTGGTCAAGATTATTTTCGATTGATCTTGGTTAAGATATTTTCAGCCTACCTCAACCAAAACAATTTTGGCTAACATCGGTTCAAACATTTTTAGACTGACATCAATCAGGATTATTTTTTTATTGACGTCGATCAATGCATTTTCGACCATGTCGGTCAAGGATATTTTGGTCGATCTTAGGTAGGTTTATTATTTAGTTGAGGTCAACTAGGTTTTTAGTCAATGTCAGTCGGTGATATTTTTTTGCCGAGATTGACCATGGATTTTTCGATCGGTGTCGACTATGACTATTTTTTTATCAACATTGGTTAGGATTTATGTGGCCAAAACTGGTAAATTTTTTTTTTTGCCGATGCCAGTCGTTGATATTTTTTGGCCAACATCAACCGAGACTATTTTTTGGTTGACTTTGGCTAGGGTTTTTTGCTAATGCTGGTTGAAACTATTCTTTTTTGTTGGCGTCAGCAAGGTTTTGTTGGCCAACATCAGCCATGATTATTTCTTTTGGCATGCGTTGGCTAGGGATATTTTTTTGTTGGCATCAACTAGGATTTTGTTTATCGACATCAATTGGAGGAATATTTTGCTCGATGTCAGCTAGTTTTTTTTGCCGATTTTGACAAAAAAATAATATCGTCTAACATTGACAAAAGAAATCCTAGCCGAAGTCGACTGAAAAATCTACCCGATGTTGACCAAAAAATAATCTCAAAAAATATCAGCAAAAAAACCCTAATTGACGTTGACCAAAAAAATAGTCTTGACTGATGTCAGCCAGAAAATAGTCTTGACCAACATTGACTGAAAAACCCTTATCGGCATTAATCGGAAAAAAGTCTCAACCAATGACAGCTTAAAAATATTATCAGTTGACGTTGACCAAAATAATTCTAGACGACATTGGTCAAAAAATACTTCCTACCGAAGTTGGCCAAAAAAATCTAGTCATCATCGTCCAAAAAAGTTGGATTGGATTTAAAAATCCAAACAAATATTCAATCCATATCCAATTAATTGGATTGGATTTAAAATTCAAAATAATGGATTTGAATATGAAACGAGATCATTTAAATGAATTTAAAGTGGATTAGATTAGATTAATATGAATTGATTTTATATATTTAGACTTTTTTTTAACAGCCTTAACGGATGCTAGGGACGTGACTCATGAGTGGCTGTAATTTTTTTTTTGCTTGTTCTTAATTGTTTTTTCTTTTGTTTTGTTGTTATCCACTCACACAAAAAAAATATAATTAAAAGAATTATTAGAAACAATCATAATGTGAATCTTACACAATTAATTATATTGTTGTATTTATTTTTTATTAAAACCTAAAAATATTTTTTTAATCAGCAATTAAAAAATATTTTAAATCAAACATATTTAGAAACCTATACAATAATATATTTTTATCGTTACAGTTAGAGAAAGAGTACATTTATATCCATATCATGTTAGTTATTGCTTAATTACAGTATTATAATATTATTGCCTATTTTGAAGTGGTCTTTTCTGATGGAAGTTAGTATCCTTTAAATCTTTCTTGATCAAGCCCGTGTCAACAGTGTGATTTGTTCGGTCATTGTTTGGATGGGCCTGACTTAGAAAATTGATGGATAAGGTTTGTATATTTTATATATTTGTAACGGCCGCATGTTCAAAGTAAGATACCAATGTTAAATTTTCTTTCCTGTTGAACTATATATCCTGGAAAAAATCTTCTTTAAAGGTGGAACGGGGCTCAATTAACAATATCTGAGATCGAAAACTTGCGTATTTAGTTATTGTCTTGTCCTTGAAACATAGGACACATTCATGATCTGGATACCGCCGAACAAATTTGGCAGTCTTGCAACATATATAGGATGAGGACATGAGGTGAAAGTTGCATAATCATGCGTGCTAGAGAATTTTCATCTTGGTGAAGTAGCTGGTAATAGACTTATGAGCTTATTTTAATTAGAAAATATCACTTTGAATTCAAAGGATTGGCACAAAGGTTTCAACTGGTGAAAAACGATATGCACTTGAGATCATGCTTGACATCTTTGGAATCATTGATCCAAATGATGTTGGTTGAAATCGCGTGGGAGACTGAGTGATTTAACCTTGAAAGCATGAGGGTGTTACAGTGCTTTCAAGCATAAAAATAGGGATCTTTATCTTGGGGTTAATTTAGAGATGCAATTGAATCACAACAAAATTGAATTTGTTCTTCATCTATTAAGCCATAGCTTGAGTTTGTTGGTGTTGGAAATTCAATTTGATTTTATGCACTTTATCTTAAATTACTTCGCTCTAATTTAATAGAATTTCAAATTCACGGAACAATAAAATAATATATAAATTCTTCCCCCACAAGTTCCTATTTAGAATGTTACGAAACCATTCCACTAGCTAATTGTATATAAAAGTTATTAAAAAAAAAAAAAACAGAATGGAAGCTGTGTATGCCGCCCTACTCAATGCAACTATATATGATTATTTCTAGGATTAAAACATATTACACACTAACCATAGTACATGCATATTGTTCACTTATTCAAATCACGTAGTTTTCCTTTGTACACTGAACAAACACTGGAAGCTAGCCCTGGGTAATGGGTATGATAATTTGCAAGAGGTAACATGTCTTTTTGTGATGATCACTGATTATCATTTTCGCGGCTAGATTTCTGAAGTATCTCTACTACTTGACCCATGCTTGGTCTCTTGTCCTTCTCTTCCTCTACGCACTGCAGGGCCACTCTAGCCAAAGCTTCCATCTTACCCTCGTCATAACCTCCTTCTACTGTTGGGTCCAAGATTTCACTAACCCACCCAGATCCATTTTTCTCTTTCTCTTTAAGCCATGCGACCATGCTGAGATGCTGGTTTTCCACTCCATTATCAGTGGTATCAACATCCTTTGTTACGCTTTTTCCAGTGACCATTTCCAAAACAACGATTCCATAGCTGTAGACATCAACTTTGGACGTGATCGGTAGATTAAAAACCCACTCAGGAGCCATGTAACCTCTTGTTCCTCGTATCCTTGAAAAATTTGAGTATGTACTAGTATCATTTCTGTTTCTCAGCTTGGACAGCCCAAAATCCGCGACCTTCGGATGATAGTTAGAATCTAGAAGTATGTTTTGTGGCTTTACATCGCAGTGCAGAATCCACTCCAAACACTCCTCATGAATATAAGCTAGACCTCTTGCAGTACCTAAGGCTATGTCAAACCTTTTGGTCCAATCCAAAGCATTGGACTTGACATTTTGTGCTAGAGATCCATTCTCCATGTACTCATACACCAATAGCCTGTGTTTTCTCTCAGCACAATATCCCCACATCTCAATCAAGTTCATGTGGTTAAGCCTTCCAATGCTGCTTACTTCCGCGAGGAACTCTTCTTCTCCTTGATTAGCATCCTTGAGTCTCTTCACTGCTACAACGCGTTGATCCAGCAACACTCCTTTGTATACAACCCCTCCTGCACCCCTTCCTATCTCTTGCCTAAAACCTTTGGTGGCTTGTTTCAGCTCAGAATAACTGAATTTCCTAAAACCAGTCATGGCTAGATTATAGACTCGTCCATTTACACCCGAATATTTTTGGCCCCTTGTTCTCACCAGAAAAAAACATATCACAAATATGCAAAAAACTTCAATTCCCCCCACTCCCCCTACAAACCAAAATAAGAACTTAACATATCTGCTTTCATGACCGTTGTCATATGCTCTCTCAAGCTGTATCGTTCTCGAAGAAGGGCAATCAAGATCGTGCTGTTCTGTGGACCCCTCATAAGAATATGAACTGTTTGCCGGGAGTTTCAAGTACAAATCAGCATTAAAATACGGTGCACGGTACGCATTCCGCAACTGCAACTTCGGGTAACATGTATAAGTGCCACTGTCAAAGACATATGTGTATTGGATGCCTTTACAATCGCACAATTGAAGGCATAACTCCTGACACTGACTGAGCGTGAAATTGGTCATGATAGAATATTCATAGCCATACAACTCCACGTTGCTTATATACAAAAATCGAGACACGGTTTTGTTGCAAAGCCTAGAGAATTTCGGTTCACACCCAGAAGACCAATCGGCTACGTTCTTCCGCTTATACCCGGGAAGGCAAGAGCATTCTATACCAGAATTTTGATGATAAGAGCACAAACTATTGGGGCCACAAATACCATGAATGTTACACGGTCTTGCTTTGGCTTGCCACGTAATAGACCATTTCTCTCCAGCGTGTCTCCGACTATAAACACGAATGTTTCCATCGTGATCCATGGTCAATCTTCTTGGGACGACTTTACCGTAATCAGATGTCAAAAAATGTAAATCATCTGAGGAACTAAAATTGCCGAGCGTGTCCATCACCGCAACTCTGCTGTTGTTGTAAGTGGATCTTCCGGCGATCCAAGATTGCAGCCATGGATCTGGCCAGTAAAGGCCAGAAACTTCAGGACCATCGTAAAGAAGACGAAGAACGTTGTCGTTGTCGAAGAACAAAGTGTAGAAACCCGAGGACCTGTTGGTCTCGCTTCTAGAAGAGACCAGTTTCGCGTGTCTCGTGAACACTTGTTGAGGTAAAAGCGTATCTGTAGGGAAATCAAAGCTTTGCCACAAAACGACACCGGTACTCTCCGTTTGGCGAAGAACGAGGTTGCCGGTGTTGTCTAGGAACAAACGCACAGAGGACAGTGAAGCGGTGTTTGTGGACCAAACGTGGGACTCGTCAGCGTCGTTTAAGGCGAGGTTGCCGTTGTGAAGAAGCGATAACTTTGAGCCCTTGCCGTTCACGGGCTCGTCACGGTTCGCCATCCATACGACGGTTGCGTTTCGTGTTTGGCCATAGGGTTCGGAATACCAAACGGCGAAGGAATATGCGTTTTCGCCAACGGCAAAGAAACCAGCAGAGAACATGCCGTTTGGAGAGAGCATGAAATCTTTTGGTTCATCCACTGAGAGTGACGAACCTTGATGCATGGTGTCCACTGCTGAAGATGAAATAACAAGAGAGAGAAGGATCAACAACAAGGTATATACCGCAGCCATGGAATGGAAATATATCTCTCCAAACTCAATACACCGTTGTAGGATCCCACTAATAATTCACGTTGATCAGTCTAAATATATACTAGAAATTACAAATAAAAGTCAAATACAATACGAATGTCTTTTTTTTTCAATGTTGTCTACAAATGCACGTTTCATTTCATTAGATCCCATCTATCCGTTGACTATTTATTTACTTGAATATATAAACAGTGGCTTCGTCATTTTGGCATCGGCTAGGTTTGCTTCAGCAGGCTGTGTGACAGTAACTTTTTGTCTGAAGTCAGAAGAACATCTAGAGTTTATATTCAAATATTTGTTTTATTCTTCTTTCTTCTTAATTATCTTGTTTAATATCAAAATATTTATTATATATTAAATTGATAAATTTAAAATACCTTTTTTAACTCAAATTTAAAATACTTCAACAATATATTTAATGAACAAGAAACGATCAAGTCATTAACGAGTTAAGTAAATAAAGCTCAGTTTACATTAGTAAAATATATCAAAAATGTTATTCTCTTATTCTTATTTTTATATTTCTACTTATATACCCTTCCTTTCATGATGAGAAGGATGAAATAGAAACTGAAATTTAAACATCTCGGTCGCTTCCTTTTTACCATAAAAATAAAGAGTATATAAGAAGTAGTATAAAAATAAGTGCTCTTGTATATATGAAAATATAGTAAGAATAACGATGAGTTTATATTTTTACAACTTTTTAATATTTTTTTTTTGTCAACACAATTTTCTTATTTCATATATTACTTTCTCAACAACTAATTTGTCAATATACATGAATTCAATTTAACAAAAAACATGTTACAATTTTATATAATTTCCCAAATATTGATACTATAAATACAAAAGATGTTACAATTCAAATTAAGTAGAACTACCTCTCACCTTTAATTTTGTAGAATTAAATTGGATTCAAATTAACCCACATTTTAATGATGGATACTTTGAGTGAGTTGAAGACTCATCCTCAAGTATTCTAGTGATGAGTGAATCAAAATTACTCGGAAATCATAAATTGAGAAGGAAAAAGTATGATAGAAAAATAAAACATTGTGATTAGTTAGAAAGATGCAGAAACAAAAATTGGCTATGATATAGAAGTTGATTTTGAAAGTGAGTTAGGTTTTTGGAGAGTTAAAATCATAAGTTGATTTTCTAAGTATTTTTGTAGAATTTTTGTTTATAAATAACATAATTTGACTTGCTGATTTTTATAACAATAATTTAAACATAAATTCTCTATTTTTTTTATTTAGTAGTAGAGAAGGTATAAGATCGTTAAAAAATGGAAGAGTATTATTAGTCAACTAATAAAAAGATATTCTAATCACAAAAATTAATATCATTAAATGTTTAAAATTATTCATAAGAAATGATATTACAAAAAATTTATAAACTTAATTATTTTTGTCTTGATCTTGCTTTTCGTTTGTCTTTTCTTTTTATTACTGTAAAAAAAAAGACATACATTCATAAACTCAAAATAAATAACTTTTTTTTATATTTTATCCTCAAATTATTTTTATTACTGAATCAAATTGGTTTATTAAAGATATAAAACGTTTAGCATTTACCTTTACTTTATAAACGTGGATTAAAACAAAATTTGTATTTAATGGCAACTATGTAGCTAGCCATAATAAGTTAACGGCCACTTTTAAAACTGAACACTTTTGTGGCATGTGAACATTAGTTGACAAAAGGTTAACTTATAATAGGAAAAAGCTAAAAGTACTTAATTTTTTCTAGCAATAAAGTTATTTTTGGCCAAAATAGCAATTTTATTTTTCTTATTTTTTAAAAATTTATGATTTTAATTTTATTTTTGTAACATTCTAGAAAAATAAATATATAAATAATTATAGTTATATTTAATTTATAAATGAAATAACCTCAAATTATATAAATTATAATAATAGAATAAGTTATATGATTAAAAATAATTTTTAATAACCATGGTAAAACAAAATCATAAAAGCTGAACCAAATCCTTGGAAAATCTTCTAGGTGGCATCAAGGGAAAACAAATAACAAAAGCCAGCTGCACTAGCTCCCCACTTTGCCCCACCATTAAATGAGAGGAATAATAGTAATAATGAATGAAATAAGAGGGTTTAGATATTTTACCTAGATTTTTTGCAACTGAATTCCAACTAAAGCCAGTAGTATAAATAGCTCCGACGTTTCAACCTCTCTGCACTAACAACCTACACAAATACTATCAGCTTACACTCTCTTCCTAAATTTTCTCAAACATAACATTTTCTTTACACAAGATCGTTCTCTCTTAAAATTATTCCAGCAGTTTTCTAAGCTATCCACTAAAAGTTATTAAAGGTAGGCTAGGCTTTAATCTTTATATAGATTTTGTTAATTTAGATACTTCTTGGTTCAGATTTAGTCTTTATTTAAAATAGAAAATTAAGCTTGAAAAAAATTCATGAATGATACATTAATTTTTTAACCCAAATTAAGCAATAATTTCGAGAGTTTAAATTAGTAGTACTTTGGGGAAATTTAGAAGATAATTTTTATAAATTATTACTATAACAGGCAGTTTAATATTTGCGTTTAGTGATAGTACTGGGCAATGATAATAATAAACTAGATTATTCCTTTATGAGATATATATAATAACAACCAAACGAAAATCAATTACCATTCCAGCTGTGTTTTTCCCGGCTTGCTAGTACCTCGGCTGTCATCATTTTAAAACACCTAGTAGTTACTCTTATAGGTCCAGCCTCCCTTAAAATACTTCATAAAACTATCCTGGAGAATCTTACATGCACGAGCGTATGAGTTATGCATGTTTCGACCACTTACCTCAATCTACTAGGAATAGTTTATTCATTAAGGAGGTATACATATATATATAAAATAATCACTAAGCATTCCAGCTTTAACTTTTCTCGAACACCTCGGCTAATTATTCCAGCTTTAGCTTCCTAAAATAATAAAGGAGGCTACACTAACCATAAGCTTATAACCAGCCCGGCCACAGTAACAAACATTCTGTTTCGATAAACTAGGAATAGTCATATACTAACCTTTTCACGAATCCATACCTCGGCAAGTTTCCCGTAAGCATCTCGGCACATAGGAGTACATAAATCTCGGCAGCCATTTTTCCACAAAACTATATCAGACTCGGCACCTTTGACCATGCTTTCTACTTTCACAGATATATATATATATATATATATATATATATATATATATATTCCGGTGAATTTATCTTTAAATTATGTATTAGACTGCAGCTATTTTATATAATCCTATCTTAAACCGCCAACTACACGACTGACTAGGACCAGCTACTATAGTAGCCATAATTCTCGGCCAGTTCTATAAGCTTGTCCGAGCACTTCTACTACCTCGGCACTAGTGTAGCTCGGACATCATCTCTTAGAGCTCGGCCATACCAGTCCGATTAAGCTGCAGCTCGTGGTGAAACCGGCCATACCCACAAGCCATACCATCTCTCCACCATATAAGTCATGTTATAAGCACCGTGCAAAGTCCGGCCATCCCATATTGCTATACCCCAGCTTTCATGCAAACTGGATATGCCCAGAACTACTCGACACCTTCTCATGATTTCACATTTACCTCGGCATTTTTCTGCATCCTTTCACTTTGATTTTCGCATAATCACTTATCCTGTACCCACAACCGAGCACCCATGCAGTCCGGCACCCCAACGAGCTCGGCACTACCAACCAGCCCGGCCAGCATCTAACTCGGCCTGTACCCAGCCCGGCCTGCGTTCATCCCGGACTACACATATCCGGTCTGCACCCAGCTAGGCCACCATACAACCCGGCACCTGTGCACTCCGGATAACTCACGTAGCATAAAAAACCAGCTCGGCAACCCAGCATACATGACCAACCACCCCGAAAGCACCTCGGCAAGTCCGAGTTCAATTATACCACAGTTCCTGTACAAGCCCGACTCTAGTGCATATTACCTCGGCACCACACAGCCTTACAGGAGCTCGGCCACCACATGCAACCCAACCCGGCCACCCCTGCCAAAGTGAACTCGGCCAACCATGCCAAACTGAACTCGGTCATCCTTAACACATCAGCTCTTAACATATAATTTTACGTGCCATGCACAAACCAAGCAAGAACCAGTCATACCCACGTATCACCTGTACACTGCCGAGATCAAGCTTATAAATATAACTCGGCACCCAAGCAATCTGACGAGATCCGCAGCCTTGGCATCTCGGTTCTTAGTGATACCGGGCTCTACTCATCCTATTTTCTACCCCTCCACACCTGCCAGATTCCACAACTTGAAATAGCTATAAATATATATATATATATATATATATATATATATATTTATATATAAATATAGCACCAGTTACAGGCCATCCCAGTATCATTTTCCTCTCTAAATATAAAAATATACTTTCCCCCAGAATATCTATTCGATTTCATATATATATATATATATATATATATATATATGATATACATATATACATATATGAATAATATGTATATATACTTATAGAGATATAAAGATGTATATATATTTACATATATATATATTGGGGATATAAATAAAATATATATATATATAACTATGTATTTATCCCTATATAAAATTGGCAGTTCTAAATAATAAATAAATTTATTTGATAAAGTTTTTCGAAGACAATGTATGAAATATTATCCTTCCGGATAATATGAGTAAATAGTGATAATTTCCTAATATGGCTTTGAGGAATCAAACACTATGATGACACTGAACAACTCCTAATTATTAAATTTAATTTAGTTGGTACAATTTTATATGGATAGGGTATGAAATATTATCTATCTTGAAGAAGGATAATATCTTCCTTATATTATGAATTTTTGTGATATGAATGAGATTGATCCGGTCTTCAAGATCGGACCTATGATTTTAAGATTGACCCGAGTTGTGAACACCGAGCCTATGCTACTGATTTTATGAGACTGACTCGAGTTGTGAACATCGGGCCTATGCTACTGATTTTATGAGAATGACCCGGGTGTGACAACCGGGCCTATGCTACTTTAATAGATTAGGTGCTAATACATGGAAATTTATGCATGATTAGCGTAAGACGGCCGCAGCATTCCTACATGATGTACACATGTAGAGGCCATGTGCACCTATGACCATTTCATTTCATTCCATGCATTCATACATTCATGCATTCATTCTGATATGTTGAATTATTGATCTACTTAAGTATGTGATAAATTAGATTTGCTTTATTTACTACCTCTCTAAGGTGTCTGACGAAATAGATTTGTCTTATTTACTAACCTTCTAACATATTTGGTTGTTTAGATTTGCCTACTGAGAAATTTATTTCTCATTAGATTATTTTTTTTTAGATGACAATGATGATTAGATTTCTTGAAGCTGGAGTTTGGTTGATATGTTGAAGAAGCTATATACTATGCTGGATTTTGAAAAGAGATTTATACTTGTATATTTTTGTATCAGAGACATAGACTATTGTATCAGTCCTTCATATTTTGTAAATTTTATGACAAATAATTTTAATAGTACACGTTCTTTGTAAAATTTTGGTTCTATTGTTCCTACCTCAATTCATATTGTTTGTTGAGAAAGAAAAGGTTAAAATAATAAAATTTAAAATAAGTAAATAAATAAGTAAGTATAAAGAAAATTAGTTAGGATGTTGCAATTTTTATTAATTGGAATATCTTTTTCACTTTTAAAATATTTATAGTTTTAATCATTTTATTTTTTTAATTGCGACATTTTAAAAAAGTTGTGATATTAGTATCTTGTCAATTTCAAAATTGATTATGTATTTTTAATATTTTAATAAAATAAGTTTTTTAACAATTAAATAATTTTATTAAAGTATGTCACTTGAATAATAAATAGACATATTTCAATTAATGTTTATAAAATGCATAATTAATCACAAAAATTAAAATTGTGAATTTTTTAAAAATGGATGATAAAATATCTTAATTAAAAAATAATAAACTAAAATCATAATTTTTCGAAAGTAAAATGAAATATTTTAATTAAAAAAACTAAAAATATAAATTTTAAAAAATAAAAGGAAGAAAAAATTGCATTTTAGCCAATTATGTTTTACTGGTTCATACGGTAATTATCGGATACATAGATATGCTGACCAGAATCTAACAGTAAATATTTTAGCGATCATTTATATTCTCAACTAAAGATGCAATAATCACCAAAAAAAAGTAGTAAGGTACCATAATACTATAAAACTAAAAAGACGAAATATAAAACTATCTTGTACCTTTTTTTTACTGGAACTATCTTGCACCTTTTAAAAAACAAATTTTATGATAATTTAAAAATAATAATGATATATTATATTTGGAGAATAAATTTAAAAATTTACTCTTAGTTAATTAAAATTATGCAATCCGAGTCTGATTTTATCAATTAAATATTTATAGCCAGGACAATTTATACGAACGGAATCGGATCACACATAAAAAAATATCATGTGTTTAACGCTTTATTATTTTTTCTTATAATACCACTACCCTCTTTTCAAGTCAACGTTTAAGGAATTCTAGTATTCTAGAATATTCTCATAACCTCTTGATTTGGTAAATATATTCTTATATTGGCATAAATATAAACATAACTTAATCGCAACAAGGGAATATATAAAGTTATGCAAATTAACGAAGGTAACATAAGGAAGGAGGACTGTCATGTGATTGTTGACCATCGGATTACTGTTACTCATTAGAGATGAGAATGGAATAGATTTGGTTCTCCTCATCTTGATAAAAGATCGGACAATATAAAAGAGATCAATTTAAATTTAAATTTTCATTCTCATCCCCTTCAGATTTGGGGGTTGGATATACCCTCAAATAATTCATTATACTCTTTTTTATAATTATAGTTTAAATACATATTTTTAAATAAATATATATTAAATTTATAATTATATTTTAATCCAAATAATATATATAAATATAATAATAACAAAAAATTAAAGATAAAAATTAAGAATTAAATTATATTTTTAGTTAAATGATAAAAAAGTTTGTTGTTAAATTGATTTATATTTTCAAAATTATAACAATAAAATATTTAATATATATATATATATGCTGTAACAAGAAAATTATAAAAAAAAATGCAATGATTATATATATGGGTATAATTTGATATTCATTTTCATCATAGTCACTACAAAAAATTCAAATAATATATGTACCCATACCGATCAAAGCGAATATTTTTCATCAAAGTCGAAGCGAGTTAGAATTATTTGTCATACCTACTACCCATAGTGGCTATTGATATCATTTGTTCGTTTAGCAACGAGCATTAATGGATTGTTTGGTCAAAAAGGAGGAAAATGAAGTGATAGGAGGGGTTTTAACGGAGGAGAGGGGAGGGAAAGATAATGGAGAAAAAATAATTGAGTAGATATCTTGAGAGGATGGGAGAGAAGGGATTTTAATGGAGAAAAGAAGTAACTCTTTCGTTATTTGGTTCACAAAAAGGAGGAGAGACATTTTATAAATTTATTTATTTTTATATTTCTATAATTTTGGATTTAAAAAAAAAAGTAAAATTATTTTAGTCAATACACTTTGAATATTTTAAATTTCATCCCTCCCTTCCAAATGCCTCCAATATTGGAGGGAAGCGAAAATTGGAACAAACATGAAAGTTTAAAGGAACCTCTCCCTTCCCCTCTTCTCTCCATCTTTTTCCACTAAAAGTAGATATGACAGCGGGACCCGCACCTGTGTATACCTGCCCAAATCCGTCCCGATTTTAATGGGGAAAAATCGAGTTTTTCAGGTTCAGGTTCGGGTTTTCCCCGGTAGCCAAAAGCGGGGGCGGGGGTAGGTATGGGGTTACTGATACCCGCCCCGCCCCCGACCTCGCCCCATAATAAATAATATTAAAAAAGACAAAATAAAATAAAAAAATATATTATTTTCTAATTTTTTAATTGAATTGATTGATTTTATTTTGTAACTTTAAAATTATGATCCCATATTTTAAATCTGGGTTTGTTATTATTATTTTTTGTTACATAATTAACTTTTTTATCCGATTTTTCAATAAAAAAATTTATATTATTTTTTTATTTTTTAAATTTTAATCAAATAGCGGAGACAGAGCGGGACGGGAAAAACCCGACCCCAGCGAGGACGGGGATAAGGATGGATTTTAAAATCCAACGGGGAACGGGGGCGGGGCAGGGGCGAGGAGCGGGTTTGGGGACAGGGAATGCAATACCCGCTCCCGTCCCGCCCCGTTGCCATACATAACTAAGAGAATGAAATAAAATAAAAACAGAGCATTCAAAACTAGTGTTATGTATATTAGTAGGGGTGTTCGCAGGTACGGATCACCCCATACTCGCCCCGTATATAAATAATATTTATTTAATTCCTATATTTGCACAATATTTATATTTTAGTTATTACACTTATAAATTATTTGTTTTAGTCTTTACACATATTTTAATTAACTTGTTTATTAGAGAGTAAAACCTTAGATATGATCATCCAATCTCATATCTTTCATAACAAATCCCTGTAAAAGAGAGTACAATCTCACGTATGATCTTCCAATCTCATATCCTTTTATACTTACAAAACCCTTTGCTAAGTTAAACATTAGAGTCGGAGTTTTTTTACACAACTATCACATCATTCACATTTATCTAATTTGTCTGCATAAAATTCAAAATGCACGGGACTATGGTAGGAAGTTAGGAACCAATCATCACACACACAAAGCTTAAAACAATATTAAACTGAACTAAGATTTCATCGATAGAATTTGTTTGGTTGGTTGGACTGTGAAAAACATATTAAATCTAAAATTTCAGAAAACCAACTGGTGTTTAAAATTGAGGATCGGTTAGCATTTTCCTTCCTTAGAAGTTACACTCCCTAAACCCTGAAAACATTGAGTTCCCTAAACTAAGTTTTACACTTACCAAATCTGATTTCACATCATTTTGAAGAAAAAAGTAAACTGCAATTGTGACAAGCATTCTATACCAGCAGCAGCTATGTGAAACTATGTACAAAGCAAAAGCAATTGTTGTCCACAAGCCTAGTCACCTTTTTTGTTGGTGCTGTTCTTAATAACTTCAGCAACATGATAAGTAGAAAGGAAGAATGTGCTCTGGTTTTTTTGCAAGAACCTGCACCGTGAAGTGGATAGTTTTGCATCAAAGTTTGTAAGTAAAATGCCAATATTTTCCCAATTAAATTCATCACCAATGACTATTTCTAACATAAAACTAGGACGAAAACATTGAAACCTGAGAAAATCAATTAAGTGTGCTTGAAGTTCCATCAATGTCTTCTCTTCAATGCTAGCATAAAACAATAACTCGGGCAACTTAACTTCAAAATTCAAATCAAGAAAAGAAAAAAGCAACGGTAATTAGAATCCCAAAGTATTGGAAAACATAATAATAAACCTCTACAAAAAAAAGACTTTGACAAAACCATGAGCTTATAGCAATAAACTCATGCAAGCCTGAACCCAAAGGGCCAGCATTTTGCTGTCCACAAAGGGAAGAATAACCGCACTACCATCTGCATTTCCATTACAACTTGATGCGACAATGAGTTGAGAGTCATACAAACTAACAAAAAGTTGAACTTGAAACCCATCATATAATAAGCTCTTGTGGCAGACAAGCGAGCATACCAAAGAGACGTAACAAATGCTCAGCACCATATATAGCAGAAGGAAAGACATTGGCTGGACAAGCCTCTTGGTACTGTTGGTGCTCGTTCTTGTACAAAAGCATCACTGGCAGTGCTTTGTCAAAGTAACAAGACAATCCTTTCATAATTTCTTCAACTGAATCATCCATCCTGTATCAGATTTAGTATTAAACAGTAACAGTAAGCACCATGAGTAAAACTATAAAGACTGTAACTATACCAAAAACAGAGCCACAGGAGTGATTTTCATCCTTTTTTGACCCGATTTTTAAAGAACTAAAAAAAAAACGAAACAATTTCAATTTTTCACTTTTCGAAGTAGATTCTAGACAGATTAATCAAACTGAAACTTTCTACTTGGGATGTGGCATTGACCGCCCATAAAAATAAATTCATATTCCAAAAATAATACTAAAAAATAAGTGTAAATGACTTGTGAAAAGATTTTGAGAAAGAGGTTTATTCTAAAAAATAATAATAACTTCATCTTAAAATAATTGCTGGCTCCAGGTCTCTGTTCAAACTGCTTAACTTTGAAATAATTTTATACACACTTCAATCCCAATATAGAAAAAAATATTTAAACATCAAGATTAAAAAATGTAGGAGTGATCAGCATAAACTTACGAGCCACATTTCTTCAATCTGTAATCAAAATAATTTTTCAATATGCCTTTCACATTGGGAGTACGAGGGAGTTTAACAAGCTGCAGGTGGAAAAACATAAATTCAACAATTTGAAAATGACTTTTTGAAAGTAAAACTGTGTTCTGTAACAATTAACAAGCTACATCTAGAATATCAACATGCTCCTAAAGAAAATGAGGCATTGAGTAATCTTCGTAAATTAAATTAATATATTGAAGATGATATCACTACCTTGCCGAGATGGGTAATAAACTCACAATCATCAACTAATTGTTTCTTTAGTGTTGGAGGAATTTGAATGATGACAAGCTTTTCAAGATCAACCGCAGGTTTTTTCTACAAATAATCAAGCAATAAAATCAACTAAATTTACACTCTATAGGCCGAAAATGAACTGTGAAGAACCATCCCCTTACCCAAGGGACAAAATATCAGCAGAAAGTTTACAATATTTGCACTTGAACTGTCCAACTAATTTGACTGACAGTTTATACTGATGCAGAAGAGTTCCATGAACTTTAAAGAAGAGTGGATATATGTGACAAGTGCCTTATATAAATTGAAACTTAAAATGAGAGAGTACCTTGATGACAGATTCATTCCTGCGTTTCCTGCCTCTTGAAACTGCATTTCATTTTTTCCCATAACGTCTCAGAGAAATACTCAGAACAAAGACTGAAGTAAAAGTTGGTTTTTTTACATATTTGCATGTGGTAATAAACCATAAAGTCCTTTTAATTTACAACATAGGTTACGAGAATAACTAAATTAAAACAAGGAACGCATTGAGTATTAGACCATATATCCTCTTGACCAAAAATGGCTGCCAACTTTCAAGTAAAGAGAAGAACTTAGCACAAATGCAACGCATTGTACAAGGTCAGATGAAATGTATTGTACATGGTTAGCTCTATGCTGTGTGTGGGGCTCCAACTAAGTACAAGGATTTTCTATTATTTGCCCCAATATTTACAATTTTCTCAAGTCTCCACTATGACTATCACTCACTAAACAAGTGGAATGTAAAAGATCATTAATCTTTCATATTAACTAAGACAAGTAAATATATATTCTGTTCTTTTGAAACTCATCCCATTCAATAAAGTGGAAGTGTCAGCTGTTAATGAAAAATTCAAGAGAACTAGTTTTCACAAATTCATAGCATGCTTTTGAGTTGCTTGTAGTTTAATTAAGAAAAGGTTTAAAATTATTTATTCTAACCAGTGGTGCACTCTCATTATACTCTACAAAGTGTAGATGTCATGATACAACTCCAAAGTATGAAAGTTGAGCCTCACATTGAATGTATGAAATTTTAGAAGGGTTAATAAGACCTTGAGCTCTCCAACTACAATAGTTAGCTTTTGCGGTGTGGTTCTCCCAAGATTCTTAGCAATATGGTGAATTCCATAAGATCTTTCTTCCAATAAGCTTCTAGCTCTTCTATGCAATTTACTTCTCACCATTATTGGGTATAATGACTTATACAATAACAACAACAACAAAGCCTTTTCCCATTAGTATGAGGTTGGCTACATGATCACACAATGTCATTCAGCTTGGTTCAAGACATAAGCTTCAGATATATTATTTACCATGAGATCCATTGTGAAAACCTCCTCCAATGATATCTCTCCTCCTCTTCATAGGACTACAAGACATATAATTTACTCTTCTACAAAAAAAAATATCCTCCCCGTCCCTCTTCACCCTAGCAGACACAAAAATGCATTGAGTCATCAAGAAAACTATGATGAACCTTTTTGTTGGATTCCTAAATCGCAAGTCAGACCACATCAACCTCTACATTCTCCATTTGAGAACAATACATACAAAATCCAATTCTAATGCTATGCTGCTAATTGATTTGGCTTTCACACAGTCACAACCTCCTCTATGTCTATATTTCTAGACAAGAAATACTACAAGTCATTAGGATTGAAGTAATTAAAAGTGCAGAAAAGAAATATCTGACCGTTAGTGGTCTTGGACTTAGCCAGAGAACCACGCGGGATTTTTGCATTCTTATCATTGCCAAGCTTCTCATCAAGGTCATGTTTTTGGCACATGTTTTCCTCGGTGTGTTTCATCAAACGATCCAGATCAAGCCACTCATCCCAACTGCGGGAAAACACAGAGGCTTGCAAACTAAGCCCGTATAGTTCTTAACAGAACGTTGAACAAGACAATAATAATAATGTATATACGCTCACTCACCTCTTCTTCCAACCCTGAAAACGTAAAAATGAATTGAGAAAATGAGAAAGCAGCAGCTGCAGCAGGTAACGGAATCGCTTATTAAAAAAGGAGAGAAATGTTAAGATGCTTACAAGATAATGAACAAGGAAGTGCCAGCCTTTAGTGTTGTGGTACTCAACTTGCCTCAGCTTATAAAGAAGACAAGTATTTGGGTTTCAAGAACTAGAGAGTATAGAGTAATTTTGGAATATGGAGTAAAAGATAATAAAAGAGATTGTAATATTGTACTCCTACCTTGGCTTCGTAAAGACAATCAGAGTGGTAGACTAAGACCTTTTCTCCTACGGCGTAGGGAGCAGCAATGGAGATATGGTTGTCAGTTTCAGTCTGAGTGGTGCTGCTGCCATTGCTATTGGAATTCGAATTGGAATTGGAATTGTCGTCCGTGACCTCAGTGCTTGTTGTTGTTGTTGTTGTTGTCGTCGTCTTGGAAATCCCCATTTCCATTACTATTACAGTATTACTACTTCGTCTCTTCCAGCGATCAGATTGGTTGATTGTCTTTCTCCTTATCCTTCCCAAAGAACAAGAATCAATTTCCCCTCCTTAAACCCAAAGCCAACCAAGGATGTATGTTTTGTCTCCTCTTATTTTCTTCTCTATTTCGGTTAACCAGGGGAAACACCCACTTTATCTCAATGGAAATAATTCAATATTTTACCGCTGTTAACACTAATTTAATAAGAATTTAATTTAAATTCATTTATTCTGTCGTTTAATATGTACCCAAAAAATAAAATAGTTCCATTTAATCATACATCACAAATAATCATGTATTTTAAATTTATTATTCATTTCAAATTTCGATCTTTATTATAATGTTTAATTAACTAATTTATCTAGAATTAAGAAAATTATTTAATTTAGTTCAGAAGATTAGACTTGTCTTAAAGGTGATGGAGAGGATGCTTTTAATTAAAGTGATCAGTAAGATTTTTTATGAAAAATAATCAGTAATAAAATTAATAAATATTATACACTAATTTTATAGTAATCCAAAAATAATTGCATGTTCGTATTTTCTTTTTACTCATTTTACCTATCAATTGCTCTTGTGTACTTACTAATCTTGCTAACATATATGGTAATGGTGTGACGTAGTTGGTAAATTCTTATATTACTTAAACACGTAGTTAGAAGTTTAATTTTTTTGATTTTTTATGTGAAAAAAATATTAAGAAAATATTACTTCTTAAATAAATTTGGTCTAAATTATAAGTATTTTTTAGAGAAAATAATTTTGCTTGAATATTGTAGGATCATTGTAGACAATAATCTCCTTTTGAGTATTTAATTATAACAATCATGATTCACTCAAGACTAAGAAATTATATCATTAATTTGATGGTTAAAGAAGAAGTGAAAGAGATGTTGTGGATTTAATTTCCCCACTAATAAAAAAATTAACATTTTGATAATTAAAAAATCTCCATATCACATCTTAAATAGGTTTTACCATATATATATATATATATATATATTTAATTTCCTTTTAAAAGTAATCATATATAATTCATTCATTTTATATATAAGACTCAATTACCTAATTTATTAAGATTGAAAAAATTAGTTAATTTAATAAATAATAATACACTTGTTTTAAATTTATAATTTTTAATGATTTGTCAATCCATTATTTTTCTTATAAGATAATCAAACTCGCCCGCTTTATTGGTCATGTATACAAATGACCCAGGACGAGCACTACTAGCAACCTATAATTCAGTTTAAATTTTTTGTTAGAAAAACATATTTGAATACTCAAATGTTAGTTGATATCTAACTTATAGGATTGATCTTATAGGATTGATGGTAGTGTTTTAATTTCTTTTGTATAATATAATTAATATGTATTAATTATTTATTCATTGTATTTTTAATCAATTTAATTTTTTAAATTATTTCTTCTTTTTATTTTATTTTATTTGTTTTTGTATAATATAAATGAGATGTATTAATTAATTTTTTTCATTTTCTAATTAATGTACATATCGAAAATAAATCTGTCAATAAAACAAAAGTTGATAGAGTGGAAAAGTGTAACCTTTTTGTTGGTCTAGTGTTTCAACTTTCAATTGCTAATCGCGTGGTTGGTTTTTCGGCAGAATAGAATCTTACGATGTTTGACCCAACATAAAATAAATTTTCCTTTCAGTCTTTCACATATTTTTCTTCGCATCATGCGCTACAGCTTTTTAGTGGACAACCAAACACAGCCTAAGCTGTAAGGTCATTCTTATTGCTTGATGGATTACCTGTGATGGAGATGTTCCAGCCATTTGGGACGAGTCTAATTCTTCATTTCTTCTAATCCAATAAACTTTACCATGAGGGAAAATATTTGTTAACTTATACTAAGACACGGAATGCTTGTGTTGTTCATGCCTAGTGAGAAAGCAACACAGTAGCTGTTAATTATTAATTAGTTGACCAATATTTTGCACTCCGAGAAAACCGGTTCATCATTATTCTTGATTTTCCCAATCATAATTAAGTTTATGGGCAGAGTTTATGTTAATAGTGTAATTTCATATGCCTTCCCTCCTTTAAAGAAAGAAAAAGAAAATCAACGAAAAGAGTAATTACTAAAACTGGACGAGAAAAAAACATTATATTGGTCCAAGAGAGTCAGTCTGCGTTCACTGTTCACTGATCTATCTAATACTACTGCAACATAAAAAATGGTACAGTGCACGAAACAAATAATATGGATCCCCGTAGCGACAAATATCTTGGCTCAAGAAAAAATTTGGCTTTTGCAGAGCCAATGGAAGTTCCAAACTCATTCGTGTGTCCTTTACCCATTGGGCCGAAGTAAGAGCCAGAAAACATAGGCAATACCAGACATTTATTACACAACAATATAACCTCAGCCTCTGTCTCCTTGTTCACTTTCGGAAAAACAAACACTCCCAGGACCGCCAATTCCCCCGACCACACCCAATTTCTGACTCCGCACACTCTCTAATCCCCTCAGATCCAAATCCTAATATTTCTTCCAAGCAATTCAAAACATCATTAGATCCCAATATTCATATATATTATTATATATTTATCAAATAAAAGTACATACAAGTTACATAACACATCCAGCTTAGACTAATTGCCCGAATAAAAAGCAGATCTGGCAACTGAAATCTATAAATCGCACAAATTAAAAAAGAGTCCAAATCCGAGATTAGATTGAATTAATAGTAATAAAAAACAACACGCGGATGGTGGATGGATTATGTAAGAAGAATGTCAATCATCTGGTGGTTCTGTTATTGAAATTCATCTTCTCATAGTAGCGAATGGAGAGGAGCGAAAGAGAGAGGTGAACCTCGTCTTTCCCCAAACGTAGCGGCTTCGATCGAATCACCTGCGGTATGGTGGGGCCACAGGCCGAGGAGGAAGAGGACGAGGATGAAGATGAAGATGATGTTTGTTGTGGAGGTTTGGAGAGAGGGAAGAGATAAAGCGCGTGGAGGCGACGGAAGCCACCGAGCGCGAGGACCACGGATCGCAGCTGTTGCTCACCGCACCCTGTGTTTGCCCACTGCTTTGTGCAGATCAGTTCCCAGAGCCTCTCGTCCTGCGCAGTTTTGTGCCACTGTTTGTTCACGCACCCCGCCATCGCCAGCGTCCGCGCGTCCACGTGCTTCAACACCTCGAACAGAAGGTTGTCGTCGAAACGCCCCAGCCCCTCCACGCGCTCCACGACATCGTCATTTTCCACCGCCTTCACCTTCTTCTTCATCTTCATGTCGCTCGCTGAAGGTGGCAGTGGACGCTTCATCGTTGAGATCACCAAACGAATCGCAAGCACCCTTTTGTCGCTTGCCTCTGGCGGTGGCAGAAAGTTAGGTGCTTGGTGAAGGGAGAGGAAAGGGGTGGAATAAAGGGTTAATAAATAAATAAGAGGTTGAGAGAGAGAGAGAGAGAGAGAGAGAGAGGTGAGGATAACGGTAACGGAAATGGGAGGGTTGGGGTTTTAGTGGGAAAGCAATGCAAGGATGGGTAATGCGTAATGGGGCAGGTGAAGTAGAGGTTAAGGTCATTAGGGGGTGCACCTGCTTTTGATCGTTTTCGAAGACGACAAAGAGAGAAATCAATGCGTTTCGATTCTTTTTATTTGATGGACCATTTTGTCCTCATCCTCCTTGGCCTTCTCTTCATTCTTACCGGGGAATCAATCAATGGATATTGCATCTTTTTTCTCTCTCTGCTTATTAATTTCCACCGTCTCGATTCACCAGGGGCGTTACACTATGCTTTTATAAACTTCATCCCTCTAAAAAATAAAAAAGAACAACCAAGTTGCTTTGCTTCTTAACCAGATCATAATGAGTCTACTTAAAACTTTTAAAAGCCATCCGCGAATAACGGGTTTTTCCTTGTCCTTACACGACGCACTTTGCTTGTATTTGTGTATATCAAATCCAACTGTGTAATAATTCTATTTCTAGTGTTATCTTTTTAAAATTTTAATGGATGTATTTAGGATGTTTAGAGGAGGTAGATTAATTGATGCACTGTTGTATAGATTAATTAGTAGTGCTGAGATTCAATTTTGAAAATGCAATTATGTTGCATTGTCATGCTAATTTTATTTAACTCAAATAAAATTATACTTTTGGTCAGTATTAATAAAAAGGTTAAAATATCAAAATTGACTTTTAGTTCAACTTTTCAAAAAATTCAATGAAATTCGTTAAACTATGATTTATATCGTGCATTATATGATTTGTTAAATTACTTATGTGTTTGCTTTTTGAGTAATTAATTTGAATTTCATGACAGACTTAAGATGAAGAATGTTTTAAATGGTTTAGAGTATGAAAATATAGTAAAAAATAAAGATGTTTATTTATCATTTTTCAAATAATTAATTATAATAGAATAATCAATAATTATCTTTATCGTTTTCAAAACAAACATTGTCTCAAATTTAGGAATCACTAGATAGAGACATCGTAGTTTGACCAACAATTATAACTTTAAATTGATCAATAATTATATTGTCCGTATTCGTAATTATTGTCTCAAACTCAACAATCACCATAGTGTGATCACAACAACAATTATCTTCTTCTTAGATAAATTATTAGTTATAGACAACCAATGCATAATAGATAGAAGTTTGATTAATTAACTTGAAATCTTGTTTGTATTTTTTTTTTTATAATCAGAAATAGAAAAAAGAATGACCGGCAGAAAACTACAACTAACTTATTCTTAAAAAGAATGTGCCAAAAACATTTGCAAGAACTTTATGTTGAAGCTCGTTAGGGCAAGAGAAGATCTGAAGTGGAATGTCTTCTCTATTAGCAGTTTTAGCTAGTCAATCAATGTAGTGGTTGGCCTCTAAACGCATGCTGGAAATTCAAAGACCACGAGCGATTAATGAAGCTACAAATTTTGTCAACCAAAGGGAACAACAGGTGAGTATCCTCAACTCCGTTAACAATCATGTGAATGATAAATTTAGAATCCGACCCGCATGTGATAACAAGAAAGCCTTCAAGTCAAGCTACTTAAACCATGATATATTGCTAACAAGAAATATTGTTTGTATAGAATGTGTAAATGACAATCGTTTACTCACATTCCATGACGTTATTGGTTCGGGTTTTTTTCCCGAACCGGATTTTACACACCCTTAATATGGAGAAAATCATCACTAACTAATCAAAGATGTTTTTATTTTATTTTATTATTCAATGGCTATCACACAATGGAGTTCGAAATTTGCATCCTCACATGCTAAAGTGAAACCCATGGTTTAGATATCCACAAGATTATCACTAATAGACCATATTGGGAATGGTAAAAAAACGTTCAAACCATTAGCTTGACAAAAAAAAAAAAAAAAAAAACTTGAATTGCTTAAGGTGTAAAGTGGGAGGTGGGTTGGGATGGACTTTCCAATTCATACTCAAATCAATTAATTTCAACTTAAGCTAACTCATTTTTGACATGTTGGATTGTCTTTCTTTGTTTTAAAAAATATATATTATACTTATTTAAGGAATCATCATTTCTACTCAAATTAATGACTTATCAATAAATGAAACTAGAATTAGATAATTAAGTAAACACAACTATAAAAGCCACTTCAGCACGTGTTAAATATAATACCTACTACTCTAAATATTGAAATAAGTATATTTCTTAGCTAGTGCATTGCACAAATAAGTATTTGTTTTAGATAACTAAAATTTATAATAAATAAATGATTCTAAATATATAAATTATATTACAAATCATTTATATAAAAAATTTAACATATAAGTTATATTTTAGATTTATGATAAATAATTTATATTATGATATATATTATATTTGATTATTGATAAATTCATTTTAAAAAATATTGAAATTCAATTTAGAATTAAGGATATTGAAGATGATAGATTGAAAATAATCAGAGGTTAAAGAAAAATTTCTAAGAACGTTCTCGTTGGAAAAAATAAAAATAAAAACTCTTAAAAAGACTTTAGTTTGGTTGAATAACTCGAGCAATTTTGAGGCCCTTTCACTTGATTTACTCTCAAACTATTTGGGCATTACAAATAGAACAGCAAATTAAGTGGTTAGGACCAACTCCGCGTTATAGGAATGTGCTTACCGTCATACAAAGGTTAGCAATGGTTCGCTAATCCCTACAAAAGTTGGAAGCAAAATTTGGAGAATCGCTTATGAAAACAACTTCTTTGGCATTTTACTCAATTGCATTCATTTCAACTGGATCTTTACTGATCAGGTAACTTATTTATTTTAAATCTTTAAACAGTTAGTATACTCATGTCATGCGTGAGTTTTTAGCTAACATGTACTAGCAATTTTATTACATGTATTAGTTTAAGAATTTTTCAATCTTTCTTAATCTAAAAATATTATTTGATTTTTAATAAAAATAAATTATCTCTTTAATTATCTTTTGTTCCCCCGTTATATTACTATATTATCTTATACTTTGCAAAAAAAAATTATCTTTTAATTAAAAATATCAAATTAGTTTTTTTTTTTAAGTAATAAAAGTATAAAACCACGCTCTAGTTGAAAGCAGGAGGCAATGAACAATGATATACATTATATAAGATATTTATCTTTATATAATCAAAATTTATAACAAATAAATTTTTCATAGTAATATATAAATTATATTTGAAAAATATGACAAACAATTTAAATTATAATACAAGGTCAGTTTTATTATTGATAATTTCTTTTCAATTTTTTATTAAAATTTAATTAGAAATATAGATAAAAGAATGTAAACTGAAAGAAATAAAAAATTAAGAAGATAAAATATACAAATAAGGACAAAAAGAGAGTAATTTTATATGGTTGAGAGATAAAAAAATTTTGCTAGTTATGAAGTAGTGTGCGAAATGTAATATATATATTAAAAATGTCTAATAACAACATTATATAAAATGCTATGTTTTTTTCTTTTAACCATTAATTATGAGTTTCAATTATTGAACTACTTACATACAATCATTTACTATCTTCACGAGCCTGCCTAATTGAATGAATGGTAAGATTGGAGGATTGTTTCCAATTATGGGCGTTGTTATATTTATTTTTGTTGTATTTTGTTTTTTCTTTAACCGCCGAAGCCTTCGGCGCACTATAAATAAAGTGAAAGATATAAATATAGAACAGTTAAAAACAAATACTAGGTCCGTTACCTCCGTTGGTTAGGGGCATAGGGCGCAATGCCCTGAACTATTTTTGTTGTTACTGACTAGCGATGTTAGGCGTCGAATAGCATGTGCTTCATTTCTTATAATATGGGCCCAACTATTTTAATCTTCTACAAGTACTGACCCACGCAAAAAAACAACAGCAATAAATAGCCATATAAACTGGTGATATAATATAATAATATTATCCCAACAAAACAATTTTTTAAATATTTTTTCTGTAATTAATATTTACTTAGATTATTCTAGATTTTGTTTTTTCAATATTTTTTTGAAAATTATCCACACAGCCATACCTAGTATATTCAAGTAAAGTTTTATGCAAAATTGTCACATCCAAAATTCCCTTGGTTCAACCACATTCATATACCGCAAGTAAAATTAATATATGATCCAGTGGATTAGCAAACACTCCAGGGTCTCTTACCTAAAAAAAAAAAAGGAAGAAGTAAAGTTTGAACAGTTACCTTTTTCTATCCAACAGTTACAATTTTATGTAATGAATTATTAGGGCTGACTGGGCCGTCCAAGATTCAAACTTTTTGGGCCGGGATCCAAACAAAAATAGCTTATGTGTTTTTAAATAGAATAACTTATGTTTTTTTAAATAACATATTTGGACCAAAGAAATGAACTACGTATGATTCTCTTTTAAGTTAATATACAATATATCTCACTACATATATATATATATATATATATATATAATATGAAATTGCTTTCTTCTTGAACCTTTTAAATTATTATTTTTATCATAAAAATATAATTATTTAATGGAACATAAGAATTTTAAGGTTTTGTGCGCATGAAGAGTGATGGAGAGACTAAGTTAAATTTTAAAAATTAAACAATTAATGCATTAAATTCAAACAATAATTTATTGAAAAATAAAAATCACGCATTTGAATTATTATCAGTTTTTTTTATGTGCCTGCAAGCATGTCATACATGTAGCATGTTTCGGGTAAATTAAATTTTATTTAAGATTGAAAATAATAATTTCAGTATTCATTAATTTATTATTAACAGAAAAAAGATAATATTAACAATCATGTATATGATAGATCATGTATAAATTTCACATCTCTCATCTATATTATTAATAAACTACATGTTGATATTTTTTGAAAACTTATGTCACCCCAATAGTGTTGTTGGAGTAAATATTGGTAAGAAAGCTAGATGAATATCTTTAAACACAATTCACATCTTGTTATATGAAATTTAGAGATCTGATTTTTTTTCTTTTCTTTTTTTGCTTTAATGGAGGAAAAAAGACCGCTCACCATATAAAGTCATGCCAAATAAGGTTCCCATAACACATTTATTCTCTTTTACTCCAATCATGGCATAAATAGACTGATTTTCCAAGGTTGAACTTTACCCTAGCGTCTAAATGTAACATTTTAAATGAATATTATTATTATTATTATTAAGTCTAATTGAATTGATAGATACTTGAATTTATTTTTTATAAATAAAAAATGGTGGACACTCCTACCCAATTCTCTCTACCAAAGAACACACAAATAAAGGACATACAATTACCTAATATTCCTATTTCCTATTAGTATCCTGATTAATTAAACAAACGTTGCTTTCATTAAGTTCTTGATCAAGACAATGTACTTATTAACAATAACCATATATATACATGAACCGGGAACGGGAAGATATATAAGATGCAAAACAAAATGAAGAAATAATCTAATGACATCAGAGAATCCAAAACAATATTCATATATCTGAAGAGCCGTAAAACCTTTATTAATTTTAAGAAATTAGTTTGTGACCCATTCCACGTCGACTAGGACCAGAGTATGCTTGAGCCATCATGAAGGGCAAAGAACCAGGTGAATGCTGATGTGGTAAAGGCCTCGAGCCTTCAACGTGCCATGGTGAGAAGCAAAGTAAGATCATAAGGAGCAAAAGAATCACCATGAGAGTATGTCGTACATCAAAGGTGAACAACATGAGACTGGTACGTTTCATTTCTAGTTATTATGTTTGCGTCTTGTAGTTCCTACTTCCATGGGGGGATTATATATCATATATAGAGAGAGAGGAATGGTGGGGGTTTTAAGAGGAGATGGTGTTTTAATTTAAATAAATATTTATTAAATGCACGTTGAGTTGTCTCAAATCTCAACAAATGTAAACAAGCTTGAGCGGAGAATAAAGTTGGGTGTAAATGGTTAGGGAGACTGCAGAGAAAATGAACCATCTCATCTCATGTATGACATCGAAACTGTTTGGATACAATATTAGAAGTATTTTTGAGAGCTTTTTTATTGAAAAAATCACTATATTTTCATTAAAGAAATTCTAAAAAGTACTTTTAACTTGTATCCAAACAGACCCATTATGTTCTACTTTCTCTGCTTATCTTGCAGGAATAATTAATATGGAATAATGGATTATGGATATAATAGTACAAATTAATAGATTATAATTCATCACTCAGATTAGGTACGGCTTTTCGGGACTTGCTAATTTCCCAATTACATGGAAAGAGAACGCGTTCTTCCCTACCGCTTCAAGGATTCTAATCAGATCTTTGGTTCAATATTAAAATATCAATATGGAATATTGAAAACTCTTCTCTAATAATAATTTTAGGTGTTAAGTTACCACGTTTTCTGGTTTGTTAGTCAGTTAATGAGAATGTTACATATACGACAGAAGACTTAGTCTAAAGTAATTGTTGATCAAAGGAAGCTCACGAGATTGCATGTATTGCAATTAGAAATATGTAACACTTAGTTGATTAGGTCTACAAATTAGGAATCATATATTGTGTTAAAAATTTCATCAGTTCCCTTTCTGTTAAGCAACGAAATATAACAAGAGATTATGACAACCTGTTTGTCAACCTCATGGTTCACAAGGACATCATTAGTCATAGACACTATAAAAAGACAATATGTTTTATTTATAATGCTAGAGATTTGGTTCACGTGTGTATATGAATTGGAAATGGTTACATCTTATAAAATTCTTGTTCATATAAACTTTTGAACAAAGACCTGTATATAGAAGTAAATAAAAAACTAAAATTATATTTTTTTTCCTTAGATAAAATCAATTTATTCATTTCAAACTTTTAAGAATTTTTTTCACTAAACTCTTCTGAAAATTAAGGTGTATAATTTAGTTAACTTTAGCTTAAAAAAGTTTGATTCATTTTACTTCTTTTTTTCCCTTATAAGAACTTATTGGAGAAATTTAATCAAAGTATGGAGGAATACTATCAAAATAACAACTTTAAGATTCAAATCCTCAACATTTCAAATAAAACTCACTTAAGTTTGTAGTTTATTTATAACTGATCCACAGTAAATAGATAAAGTATGTGTACAATTTGGTTCATGAAAAAAATACAGTGAACTCTTAGGCATTATGTGTTAAGTTCAAAGGAAAGAAGAGGGGAAAATGCATTTTAATTAATAGAGGAGAAGAAAGGGAAAGTCTTCTTATTTGATTTGATTTAAAAGAAAAGAAGAGGAAGAAAAGATCACCTTATTTCGGAACTAACATCTAAAGATCACCTTATTTGATTCACAAGGAAAGATGAGAGAAAATATCAATGCTATATTATTATATCTTTACAAGTAGTACAATAAAAAAATATGGTATGAAATAAAATCTTGATACAATTTAGTCAATACATTTTAAAAATTATAAACCACTTTCCTTTCCCTCAATATCCTTTCAATATTAGTGAAGACTGTAGAGACAAAAATTCAAGGGAAGGGATTTTAGCTTCCTTAATTTCCCTTTATTTTCTTCCAAAAATATCTCCCTCGTCTTTTCTCCCTATTCCTCACATCAAACATATCAAGAGAACATGTAAATTTTAGCAAAACATATTTCATAGTTTCTAGGAAATATAGAAAAATATCGATCTCAGGAGCAAGTAATTGAAATATTCTTATTCTATTTCTAAGGACTGGATAAGAATTGCCCGTATACCTAACGAGATTTTTGGAATCTAACACATTTGTTCCGTGATAATCTCAATCTCTTCGTATATCTTTGCCAAGTTACTACCTGAGCCAGGGTTTAAGTGCAAAATTATAACTTAAGATGACTTGGTCTTTAATTGCTACTTGCATCCCCCCAAAACAGAACAATCTAAATCAGGAGCCAAAAAAAAAAAATATAAAATAACTTTTTTTCCAAAGTAATTAATACTGGATTTAATTTTATTAAATTAATAAAGTAGTTTATTATAATCATAGTTCATTAAATAATTACTTAAAAAACACTTTTACGTGCCAGCTTAAAAATTAAATTAACCATTTAAATGATCTTTTCCACTTCGCCAGCTAATACTTTAAAAGAGCATCATATCCATCACGACCTTTATGTGACGTGAAGGGTATATACTACTGAACTATGTTTTGGGACCCTTTAAAAGTCATAGAAAGATTGAAACAGAGGTGAGAACGTAGTTAGGTGTGCGTGATTGCTCCTAATTAACTAAGATCCAATTATGATCTTATCAGAATAAAATTCGGCGCAGTATACATATTCGTCAAATGATTGTATAAATAACATGGTTAATTGATAAAACAATTAATTCGAAGGCCTTTGCGGATTTTAGATCGCTCTTTTGTGAACAATTACTAGTGTATGACTAGGACGTACAGGCAAGTGGCTGCACCCATTTTTTGGTGGGGGCAGGTTAAAATTTTCTTGCATTTGTAATCATGCAACATATTTTGAAAATATATGTAAAAGACAGGGCCTTTTTCAAACGGGAATTCGATACAGATTATGGAAAAAAAACTGGACCATGCAATACAAATGTTGAAATTTGAATGAAATTAACTTTTACTAGTTTATAACACGTGTATACTGTATAACTGATGATCGATCACAAGAAGCCTAATAATGCTCAACTAACCAATTTGTCATTTTTTGTTTGGATTACTTTGCACCGAGCAGACGACCAGTGGTTTTGTTTCAAATTTTGCGGCCCTGGAGGAATTTTGTTTCTAATTATAAAAGGTGTAAACAAAACTTATTGTATAAGCAGCTAAGTAGACCAAGAACAAAAAACCGAATGCTCCTGCGAGATGGAGAAGGACAAACCAAAATGCAGCATTAGATGGGGTCCAGGGCAGTGGGGAAAAGAAGATAAGAATCTGAACACGATTTTCTAAATTGATTGAGTTATAATAAATGATTATTTTCTAGAAAATTATACAGGAACTGATTTAGAAACTCAATTGGTTAATTTTTAAAACGCCATTGCGTTTTTCTTCTTTCTAAATCAGTTTATCGTTAGCCACTTAACCCATCTAAAGTTTAGATGTCAAAGCACTAGTATGTACCACTAAACTAAGATAAAAAAAAATACTAATTAAAATACGTAATTGAGAGATAACTTTATCTCTTCAAGTAGTGATTAGGATTTCAATCTTTAAATACGTTTATATAAATGATATTTGTTAACAAAGGTTATTTTTAAATGAATGTCAATATATTCAAAATTAGTCTCTAGTTCTGGACTGAGATGCCTTGCGTTCATGCAAAAAACTAAAAAAGAATGGAAATTTAATATATACGGGAAACTTATCAAGCATGGACATAATATGTACATTGCGTTTGTATGCGCATGCTTTCGATAGGATGGGCCACTGCCCCATATAAACCACCGTCTTGAACTCAGAAAAAGGGGCGAAAGTTCAACCAAATCGAGCACTCTTTTCCTAATTGACAGGTAGACAATAAATTTCAAAGGACACATTAATTCTTAGTTATTAACTAGGCGACATGCAAAAAGATCACAAAATGTTTAAAAATTGATATACGGACTCAGCATGCACCGCGTAACAGATCGCCAACACAAACAACAACATATATATATATATATATATATATATATATATATATATATCAAGTCAAAAACCCGTGTGAAACTAATGGGTTGAACGTAAACATGCAAAAGCAAAACCACGAGCTCGTAGACTAGAGACATCACTAATTAACCTACCTTCCCTTTGCATTCTTTCGTTGTCATTGTCAATCATTTTTATTATTATCCTTCGCGGGCTGCGACATGGACTAGCTAGCACATACCTTGATCACTTTTGTGTAATTAGTACTAGTAGTATTTATTATAAAGTCAAATTGGAACAAATTGAACAATTTCAAAGCAAGGATACGCAAGTGGGAAACCATTATATTTATATCCCCACACGGGCGCCACCACAATTCTTCAAATGATGGCATTCGAAGAAATATCACAAGATGCTTAAATTAAAGTCAAATCGGATTGCAAATTTTAAGGATCCACGTGGAAAGCGCTTCACCGTCCTCAGCTGAATTTTTTTTTGTATATAAACCAAGTAGCGCCTCCTAGTTTAGCTCAAGACACAAATAGTTCTGAAATACAAAAAATACCAAGAGGCCCTTAAAAATAAGGAATATTATTATTATTTGTCAAAAGGGTTGTTTTTGTGAACAAAGATGCCGATGAAGAACCTTTGGATTGCGTTTACCATAATGCTCGTGTTGTCATCGCAGCTATGTTTGGTGCATAGCCGAGTTCTTCGCTCGAAGGTGGTGTTAACAAAGGTAGCTGCTGATTGTGTAAAGTTGAAAGGATCAGGTTCTTCTCTATGGACGACAAAGTCCTTTGTTGTTTCTAATCCTGACAATTCAAGCACTCGTGTTTCAAAACGCAGCTTGGCATTTAGACTAGCTTCTGGACCCAGCAAAAAAGGACCTGGACATTAGCTAACCACTTTAAATTCAGCACTACCTATTACATTTTTTCTCTCTTTCGATTTTGATTTTTACAATTGTTTTTTTTTTCATGTTATATGTTCTTTTTGTTTTTCTTTTTTAGAAGAAAAACTTCCCCCACAGACACTGATATGATACGTGTATGTAATTTGTACTTCTGTAAAGTGCTTGCTCATTGTAAAAACAAGGCGTAACATATTACATGTTTGATTTTTTTTTTTTTTTATCGTGACTGTATATTCTAATTAGTAGAAATAAAAAAGTATGTATACTCTTTAGATTACTTATTATATTGTAACCGTATGTGCTTCTTATCATCAACTTAACCCATGTTTAGATATGCGTTTAAAACAAATTGATCTGCACCTGCCAGAAGCTAAAAATCCTATGGTACATCTGACGACGCCAAAGTTATAGCACATGCGAGTTTTCATCAGCAATGCAAACACGCTACTATATGTTGTAAACATGAGGGGATGATGCACGCTATTATCTTAGTATCTGTCAGCTGTAATTACAATTAGGGGGGTGATTCTTTCACAAAGCATAAGATTACCAGAGAACACAATAATCCAGCTTCAACTATATTGTTTGTTTGGTCTAATATCATTAGTATTAATTGAAAGTCAATTTATATTCTGACTAATCAGAAGAATATAGTAGAATGAACTCATTTATATGGAACGGGTCAAAGCCTTTTTCCAATCAAAAGACTTGATACCTTGTTCAATGTAGCTAAAATCCTAGAAACTTGTACTATTTATTTATTATTGATTTGTTAGTTTTGTAAAAAATTATTTGAAGATTTAAAACTTACAACCTTTTCTCCTCTTTTTCTCCGGTCTTTCTTAATCATCAAAATAATCTTATAACTTTAAACATTTCTACTAATAAGAATCGAGTGCGAGGCTATTGATTATGATGAAAAATTAAAAAAAAAGACAGAAAACAGAAAAATAAATGCTAATAAAATCTGGTCTAACAAAACCCTTACATGCAAAAGGTAACAATCAACTTTTGAGTTACACTATTTTCACTGGGCAATGTCAAGAGTGTCTCGAGGCTACACTGCTACGACAATTTACTCACCTAATCAAATCTCCTGAATTCAAGTCAAAGATAAGATCATCTCTGAATGAGAGCCACTGCCTCAAAACTTGACGTTGCCTGGCTGCTTGTTCGCTGTATATACATAATAAAATATCACACGGAACATTATTTGGTTTTTCTACATTGGCTGGGATATGAAAAGGACTTCACTTTTTAAGATCAATGTAATACACCAATACTTGACATAAGGGAAAGTGGATACTGTTAGGAAATCGAGGGGGTAACTATTGAAGTGATTTACACGAGCAATCATATAAGTGAACTAGACATCACACTTTAACCCAAAACCTTAAGGCTCATATTTATGGGTTTTCTCCTCACTTATATGGTGCTAAAATTTTTTATTTCTATCCGATGTGGAACTTTAACTCACACTTGTACTCCAACAATCTCCTCCTCAAGTGTGAGTCTCTTCCACGTGGTAAACAAACTCCCCCTCCTCGAGTGGAAATCAAATCTTGAACCGTTGCAACAATTGCAAGACTCGCTGCCTGACCTACACATGCATGGACTCACTAGCCAGGAAGACTTTCGATACAAAGGATCTCATGTCTATGAATCCACAAACGCCGCCTAAACAAACGAGCCGGTCACCAAGTCGAACCATCGGCTCTGATATCAATTGTTGGGAAATCAAGGGATAAATATCGGGAAGATTTACAATTGAGTAATCATATAAGTGAATTAGACACCACCTCTTAACCCAAAACCTTAAGGCTCAGGTTTATGGGTCTTCTCCTCACTTATATGATGTTCAACTTTTCTATTTTTATCCGATATAGGACTTTAACTCACACTTGTACTCCAAGAGATACGAAACTATAAAGAGAAGAAAATATATAGGTTTAGATTTTATATCTTTAGTGAATTAGTTGTAAAGAAACTTACTAAGGTCCACTTAATTAATTATTGGAGGTTTGAATAGTTTGTATTATAGATTGTATTCTTGTTTACATTGTATATAAAAAATAAAACTGAATCATTAGTAAAATATGAAGAATTATGCGTCCCAAATTTTTTACACTTTATTTATTTTAACGTTTTATACAAGTAAACTTGGCAGACCCTTGGGGGCTTACAATGTGTCAAACTAGCTAAATCAATTATTACAAATAATTAGCATGTTACCTGAACCTTTGGCTTTGCCAATGATACAACGTTTACCAAAAACTCGTTCCATCAGTCAAATGATTATTCTTGTTAAGTTTGATGTATATGTGAATATAATTTTTTTGACCCCACTCAATCCAATGTTGTCATATCATTAAAAGAAATTTTTGTAAGAGTGAATTTGTTTACTACAAAAGTACTACTTAACTTATTAAGCCTAAGCGATATATGTAAGAACATAGACATGGATGACGTATCAAAATAAAACTTTTAATCTAATGTGAAGTTCCATGTAAAAGCCTAAAAGGTGAGAGCTGGCTGTTGCAGCATGAGAATCGTGAAGGAGTAAGAAATGTTGGGTAGGGAGAGTCTTCAAAGACCAATTATGTAGGATTCACACACGGAGACAGACAGGACGTACAGTAACTTGGCCACCCATATCGCCGTAGACGAAAGAACCACTTTCTCCTAACACTTTGTCCGCTTGTAAACTTGCATTAATTGACGCTACCTCGCCTGTCACGAAATTAAATAGCTTTTAGTTTAACAATTAATTCTAAGATTTTACAAAAGGGTAGAATTTGGTGAAAATTTTAATAACTTGTTTTTAGTGCCCCTCTTCAATTAAAAAAAAGTTATTAAAATTTTCACCAAAATTAAGCATTTATCTCAATTTGGTCCCTCGAGTTTGTTCAATTTATCTAACGCACACTGATCCTTCGCACCCGTCCGGATCAAATTAAGCATTAATTTTGCGAAGTTGCAGAGGGTGTGGGCCGTAGTTAATGGAAGACAGATGTGAATCTCAGACAGGTGCAGGTGCGTTAGTATGAGACGATGGCAATCAAAGTTACCAAACGCACAATCCTTTATTCCTTACTATCCACCAAGTAATGAAGATAAGAAACTCCTTTCAACGACCTTTTTCTTGCCCACATTAATTTTAAGACCATACCCAAAACCAAATAGGTCGGTCAAAGGACCATACGTTCAAATAATTTTAGAAAACATACATAAAAATTCATTGCGTTAACCAAAAACTGCAATCTAATGAGTTCATTGTGTTTATTCTGAAAGTAGCTCGCGTGGCAACCGCTCTCGGTAAAGAATAGAAGGAATGGCAATGTAGATGAAAATCAAGACCAATATTAATACTACTGTGCCACAAATCTTCAGAGGACGAAAACGTGTATGAAAATCCACATAAATCAGGAACATAATATCATGGACTTGGAACACAGACATAACGAGCATTGGACAATTATTCAACTGCATATCACCACAAACTGAAGTAAAGAAAAGGATAATAACATTAAGTAGAGATTGGGCACTCAAAATATTGACATATAATCGAATGATTAATTTCTTAATGAAACAACATTTTTGGTTGTTGATTATATATTCTCATGGTCAAAAGAAAAACCCTCTATAAAGAGTTACTCAAAACCAAATAAGTAGTAATACATTGTTACCGACTCACAAAAATGACACACGGAATCATAATTCAAACACAGAGAGCAAGTATCATAAAATTCAATCGTTTACATTCAAGGTAATAAACACCACCAGAGAAATATTTTTCTCAGCTTTTCATACAGGGAAGTATAAGTAACTCTATAGTCTCCAACCAATGCAATGAGTACATTTAACACATGCAAATTTGAGACAACAGCAAAGCCTTATCTCACTAGGTGAGATCAGCTATATAGATCACATGACATCATTCAAGATAGTGAAAAAACCTGAGAGGGTAAGAAGAAACCATGACAAACCAACACTTTCCATAAATTTGATCCTCAATCATAAAACCCCATTCATCTAAGAATATAAGTTACAGATATCATTTTACAAGAGAGGCCAATAGAATAGAACCTTATGCCCCAAAATGCTGGATCTTTCTCTTTTGGCTCATAAAGATCCTAAGTCTCCATCATTCTACATAGTCATGTTACATACGACATCAAACAATGCTATGATATTCCAAAAATAAAAGCAGAACAAGGGATAATGATAGTTGAAAGTTGAAACTAAAGCAGTAATAGTAGAATTGAAATCATAAAATTGATAAGACCATGAAATTAGAAATCAACAAGGGTATGGACCATATGGTCACATCACCTGGAAAAAAAATATAAGAATGGGTTGATGCAGAATGAGAAATATTAAGTAACCACTAAAGAGTCATTGTTCTCTGCATAGGAAAGTTAATCTCAAGATTAGGGGCTTTAGAAATTGATGGAAATAATAATAGTTAGTGCACTGGGGAAATAGTATGCTCATGGATCACATGATAAAATGGATTTAGTGTTCATGGTATTAGTGTCTAGGAATTTGCACTAAATTAATATTAGCCTAGGAATTTATCTCCACTAAGTTATTAAGAATCTGTATAAATATGAATGATATGCAGAACCTACATACTACATTCACTTGAATAATAAAGCATACTCATTCTCTAAATTAAACAGTAACTAAATGTAGTCATAGGCCCAGTCTGATCTAGGACATTGCAATTTATGGGGTCCTATAAATAGGTGTTTTCAAGGATGTTTCATTTTAGTAGTGAAGCATTACCACTTGAGTTAAACTTAACTACTCCTATAGAAGGGCTGAAAGGCATGTCCTTCCCTTCAGGGATTGGATAGAAATCCTGAATTCTTTTCAGATTTCGATCCAAGGTGGACTCCTCCCATCTCCCAATCCATTTTCCCTTTCCATTAAATCCCTGGTCTACATCACACATACTTTGGTGTAATCTGTCACACAAGCATATAGAACTTGATCCAATGGTAACTCCAACTTTCAAGTAATTTATTTTTGTATGAATAGATACTAGAAATAGATGACTCATTATTCAAAGGGTACACTTATACATGTCCACATTCTCTCATTGCATATTTAATTCTAAAACACTACCTAGAATATATAAGACATCCCCATTCACCAAGTAAAGATAGAGACAAAATCTCAATTGCACAAGAGAGGAAAATGCGACAACAGTCAAGTAACGAAATAAAATCATCAAGAAATAGTTTTAACGACTTGCAGGTGTACAAAATCAGGGAAGCTGTTATAAGATTCAGCAAAAGCAACACCATGGCAGTGTCTGTAAACACTGCAAATTCCGTTGAATGGGAACCCTGAAATGGAGGTTGAAATGGCTAAACAAACACACCCTTAATAAATAAATAAAGGATAAACCCTCATTCTAATCTCCCGGCAAGCCTTTCCTTAACTTTCCAAAACCGTCCCTTCGAAGCAATGTCATTTCCAATAGTCCTCTTTTACTTCCTTTTCC
>PYAF01000074.1:421975-437599 GCA_007407185.1 Glycine tomentella
TAAAAAAAAAAAAAAAAAAAAAAAAAAAAGACAATAATCACACGCACGCAATAATGTTTCCAGGCAAGCAATAAAAAACAAGATGTTCAAGGGAATAATTTATAATTAAGATCGGCGGCACGAGAAATAAACAAAGTTATACAGATAGAAAACATCATAATAGTATATAATATTAAAATATAAACCCTTAAAAGGGAACCCTAATATAATATACTATAATCCCAAATGATCAGGTTTCGGACTCGGCGGCAGCAGCGGAGTCGCCATCTACGGCGGGGGGAGGAGCAGCATCGGAGGCAGGAGTCCCGTTATCGACAGCGGCGGAAGCAGCGGTGGATTTGGCCTTGACGGTGTCGAGCATCCGTTTGCTGATCTCCTTGGAGTAGACCTGGAGGATCTCGATCCCGTCACTGTCAGAGGCGGCGGAGCCTGCGGCGACGGAGAAGGCCTTGTCCTCGATCTGGCGGGCGGCGGCGGAAGCCTCGTCGGGGGACATTGTGCCGTAGCGCTTGGAGAGGACGGAGGGGGAGGATAGGGTTTCGATGAGGCGAGTGATGACGGCGTCGCGCGTGCGCTGAGTGGGGGGCCATATGCTGAAGGAGACGGCGGCGGGGCCGAGCTTGGCGGCGGCGGCGGCGGCGGTGGCGAGGGGTTGGTCTTGGGCGGGCGGCGGCGAAGAGGAGTCTTGCTCCGATTGGGACGCGGGTGTATTTTCCAGGTCGGACATTTTGAGAGGGGTGGGTTGGATAGGAGAGGCAGGGCGTGTCTAACAGAGAGTAGGGAGTAGTAGCGAAACTTTTGGCTTTCTGGGGCCACGAAAGGGAAAGGACTTACTAATTCAGCAAATTCAAAAATCCTAATAAATGATAAATTAATCTGCAATATTTCACATTTGTGATTTGTAACGTATGTGTATCTGATAGTTAATTTTGTTCATTAATAAATATATCTACTCATGTTCTAAAACTTATAAGTTTTTTGGTACATAATTTAAAACTATTAATTATATATTTTTATGACCCGTTTACTTTGAGAATACCTTTTCTATTTGAATAGTTCAAACTCTTCTACTTTCATGAATATTTAATGTAATTTATATTTTTAAGACATTTTATAGTTTTACTTTTCATTTAATTCTTTAATGATGGGATTGTAGGAGATTTGTATGAAATATAACATCACTCTTCCAATTTGCCAAAAAAATAACACTACTCTTTCAAATTTTATTTTTATACTTTTATGATTTTTAAATAAAGTAGAAGTATTTGAGTAAGATAAAATTAGTATATGATAAAAAAATCTCTAAATATTTATGTTAAGATGTAAACTTAAAATATTGATTAAGTCATATCAACTTAATAATTTTATGTCCAGTTGATCAATGTATTTAGTAATTTTTATATTTTGTCATGATTATAAGTGAAATAGGCAGGAAAGAAATGTGAATGATAAAAATACAGTAAAAATATATATTATATTTGGATGAATTCAAAACAGAAAAGTTATCTCCATTCATATTAATTAAAAACATATTTTTCATTTCATTATTTTTAACAGTAAATTATTTATTATTTTAAAAGATATATTCTTTCTTTTAAAATATAAAAAAGTAAATAAAACATAAATCATGTCCAAAACATGTCAAATGGGAATTTGACAACTACTTATATTCTCCTTCATCCAAACAAATAAAAGTTATACAATCTCTATTATTTCAAAAAAAAAAAAAAATCTGCACTCACTTTTGGGATCTTTCATCCCATATTATTTTAAACCAATAACATTTAATTATAAAATTCTTAAAGTGATAAAATACCAAAAAATATATACATCTTATTTATACTAATTAATTTTTAATTGTATAATCTCATATTTATCATAATTTTTTCATTCATGTGTATATTTGATTTATTCACGTCGTCCACTAAAAGCCTCGTAAGAGTTCATCTTTGTCCATACATCATTTTTTTCCATCAATTATCACTATTCGCCATCTCATACATGTTATATATATTTTTTTAAAATCATTCCAATCCAAACATAATATTAATTACAAAATTAATTTAAACTAGGAATTTTTAAGATTTAGAATATTCTTTCCTTATTAACCCTAAAATTGAAATTATTCTTTTCTTATTAAAACAAGGAAGTTGTGAATGGGTCAACTTGAAGAACCAAAAAGAGTAAAAATTACGAATAAGACAAGGAGAAAGAAAAGTAAAAGAAGATAGAGAATAACGAAAAATAAACCTTCCCTCCTTCTCGTTTGCAGATAACATACGGAAAACTTGTTTTTGACTACTAAAGACTTAAAAGTGTAGTCAGAAATAAGTTTTTGGAATGTAAAAAGAAATGACTTCTGAAAAATTAAATTTTTAAAAAAACTGTATAATTCCAAATAAGTGCAAAAACAAATGATTAAATTAATTTTTAATCTTTTAATTTATGTTTTCAATTCAACTTGGTTATTTAAATTTGTTTGGATTCAATTTGATCATTTAATTTTTTTAATGATCATTTACACTAAATTATAAGAAATCACATTTTTAACGGTTAAAAATCACCACTAAATAATTTTAAATAGTCAACAAATATATATTTTTTTAAAAATAAATTGATTTTAAATATTAGAGGATCAAATTGAATGAATTTATAAAATTAAAGGATCAAATTGAACAATAAAATTAAAAGATTATATTAAATCTAAATAACAAATTAGAGGATTAAAAAAACTAATTTAAACAAAAGAAATTTCTAATAAATATTCGATGGATGGGCTCAAGCTTAAATAGTAGGGATGAGCTTCCTGTACCATTATAACTTCTTATACACCATTTTGTAAATAGTGGATTTTCCAAAATGCCCCTAGTCGTTTATTCTTTGTTATATTCGTTGGCTTTGAAACCATACTCATTTTTGCATTTCATTTTCGCGTTTTGGTGTGTTTGAGCTGCATTGGTGGTTTTTTGCTTTTGTTTGGTGGTAGTTGGGTGGTGAATTAATGCAATGGTTCGTTGGAGTGGAGCGACCGATGGCATCATCGTGGGTGCATGAGGTAAGTATGGCTTTTTTGAGTCTTACAGATTCGATAATCCATATGATCCATATAGATTATCGAATCTGTAGAAGTAGATAATCCGTATGCTTTATACAATTATCTAATCCGCATGCTTCATACGAATTAAGTGATCCGTAAAAATCATACCAATTACCTAATTTGTAAGATTCTTACAAATTGTCTAATCCGTAAGCTTCATATAGATTATCTAATATTTATTAGAAATTTCTTTTGCAGAAGCCCAAATAAGACCATATCAAAGCCCAATGACGTTGGCAAAGCATGCAGTAGGCCGGTTCGGGTTGATTAATTGATATTTGATTCCGACCCGAGTATCAAAACCCCAACCCAGCAACAGCACCACCACCTCACCAGTTGTTCTGTGCCCTTAGTATGTGCAGTTTTCTCTGCAGTTCACACTTGAAACCACAGTCACAATGATCTCAATCACTTCTACGGAATTGAACTACTTAGTCTTCCGTTACCTCCACGAATCAGGCTCGTCCTTTCCCTATTCATTTTCCTTTCTCGCACATTTCATTACAATATTACATTACATGCTCATCATTATCAACATCTATTTCGGATACTATGGAGCAACTCTTCCATTTTCTTCACAATTACATCACTCTATACCGAAATTTTTTATCTTCACTATTTGCAAACGTGTTTCTCTCTTTAGACCGTATTATGATTATTATTATTATTCCAAAACCATGCTTTCTACTAAGTTCGTAGATTCGGTAATGTTTGCGATATTAGGGTTATTATTATTATTTTCGTGTCGTGTGCTTGCATAATTACTTATCATATCATTTTTCATTAAAGAGGAAAATGTGCTGAAGATAACGTGATTCCCTGCGTGTTTGAAATTGATCATGGATGTGAGTTTTCACATCAAAGTGAACACTACTGATTTTAGATTCTGCTTTTTTCACACCATGAAGATTTTTTAGTTGTACACCGTGTTTCCGAACACACTATTAATTTCTTCTGATAATTTCTGATGGCTGCTTTATTTCAGGTTTTACTCATTCTGCATTTGCATTCGGGTATGAAGCAGCGATTGATAAAAGCAAAAATGATGATAGTGTGGTTCCACCGGGTGCTCTTGTTACTTTCATACATAAAGGAATTCAATATCTTGAGCTGGAAGCAAACTTGAGTGGTGTAAGCTTTTTTTTTCTTTTTTTTTTTTTTTTTGTCTATGAAGCACTGGACATGACACAAACACACACACCTTGACATGGAAAATGTCTAAATATAGGACACGGGGACACCACATACAAACACAAATAGAGAGATTCTGATGAAATGAAATATTATAACATATAACAAATATCTAAATTGATGTTATATTCATCTTTTCAAAACAACCTTCTAAGTTTTTTCAAGTGTATTAAGTGACAACTCAAGTGTTCAAGTCAACAAAATATAAAATTTAAATCGGACACCTAATAAGAAGTGTCGGTGTCAGAAACGTGTCCAACATGGTGACACTTTGAACAAGAGAGGTGTCCATGCTTGGTAGGTTGTTGTATTGTATGATATTTGATGTTCATATTATTGATGCTAACATGCACATAATGAATGCATTGGTCGGGGACCTTAAGCTGATTGGTGTCTGTGTTAGGTCTCCAGAGTGATGCTGACATGGATGAGGATTTTTCGTTTCTACAGCCTTTGGATCTTATCACAAAGGGCCCAAGTGAACTACACAATATAGTAAAAGCCAAAAAGGAAAATCTACGTCAGCATAAATTTGAATCGAATAAAATAATAAATGACTTGAGTCAGGATGACGCAAGGAGGGAGGAAACAGAGAAAGAGAGGAAAGAAAAGGAAAATGAACACAAATTGGAAAAAGGTAGGTTAGAGAAAGAGAAGGAGCCGCCAAAGCCTGAGTATAAAGAAACACAACACACAGATCAAAACCATACAGAGAAACCTGAAGATAAGATTACTGTCGAAACTCTAGAAAATAGAGCACAAGGAGGTAAATATTGATGTACAATGTTTTGTTTATCTTTTCTTTCCCTTTAGCTATCAATCTTTATCAATAGCATATTAGACAAGGAAAAAAGTAAAACTTTTATGGCATAGGGGCTGAGCCAATGGAGATCTCCCAGAGCCCCATGTCGTTGCCTGATGATACTCCATGTGGTGATGTAAAACTTTTGAAAGGCCATACATCAGAGGTTTGGACTCATCTTTTTTCTTATCTTTTGCATAGGTTTTCTTCTCCCACTGTGTTTTATTGAAAGTTATTTCATTCGTGGCAGGTTTTTGCTTGTGCATGGAATCCATCAGCTCCATTTCTTGCATCTGGGTGAGTACAAGCCACTTCGTAAAGAAATTTTTTCTCAAAAGTATCTCCTCCCTGTTAATCCATTCTATTTTGAATTAAGATAATAGTTCTTTTTGTTTCAGTTCATGTTATTGCCTGTCCTTTGTTCTTCTACTCATGAATTGGTTGTTTTCAAATTTTAAACCGTGTTTTTACTAGTTCCATACAATAATCTTCATAATAGGGATGCAGAGTAATATTGTCTAGCCATCCAAGAATTTAAAATTTAATTTCTAACTGTTTATAATTCTAAGGAAACAATTATATTAATAGGCAATTGGACACGGTAGGCTGGTTATGAGTCTTATGACCAACATTCTCTTGATTTTTAAGTTTTGACCTTGGATTTGTATGACAAATTGATTGGAATTCTCAAATCCTCAAATTTTAATACTTTGATTTGATCCGGTGTTGAATTTGAATCATATTTCATTCTTTTTTCCTAGCCGAAAAATAAGATGTCATATTTATATACACTATAACTTAAACCTGCTTAGAAAACTTAAGAGTATGACAGTGTAATTTGATCTATAGAGACAATACAAAATGTTATCTATCATAAATTAACAGTGCAGTAAATATTTCTTATTAAAATCATCTAAATGGTGAAGTGGCACAGTTTCTGATGCTAGTGTTTTTCTTTTCTTTTTTTCTTTCTCTTGACCAATTTAAGTTAAGAATTTGCCAATATGTTTATATTATTAACTATTTCAGGTCTGGAGATTCAACAGCTCGAATTTGGAAAATTGCTGATGGAGCTTGTAACCCTAGTGTGCAAAATGAATCAGTAAATGTTGAGGTGCTGCAGCACTTCAAGGAAAGCACCAATGAAAAAAGCAAGGATGTGACAACACTTGACTGGAATGTAAATCTTTGTAGCATTATTGTGGTTGCATACTTACCATGAATATTTGTGAATTTATTTTACTCCTTTTTGTGTATCTTGATATGTAATGGGTCCCGCACCACTTAGATGAATACTATGAGTTGTGTCGTTCTCATGTTTCAATCTTATGCCCCAGCTAATATCTTTTGCTATGATTTTTATTACAAAGGGGGATGGAACACTATTGGCAACTGGTTCCTATGATGGCCAAGCAAGAATATGGAGTAGAGATGGTGAGCTGTTAAGATATTCTATTTGCAAATATGCATTTCTTGGCATGAGATGTGTATTATTTGTGACTATGGGCCTTTTATTCTTTGCTGTTAACTCAAGTTTTGTTTTGAGGTTAATTAGGGGAGTTGAATTGTACACTAAACAAGCACAGAGGTCCAATCTTTTCTCTAAAGTGGAACAAGAAGGGGGATTATCTTCTTAGTGGAAGTGTGGATAAGACTGCTATTGTATGGAATATAAAGACTGCGGAATGGAAACAACTATTTGAATTTCACACTGGTAAGTTTTTTTATTTTTGTTTTTTATGCACATATTCTGGTGAAAAGCTTGTCTTTTTCTGTATGGCTGTCCTTGTAATGTTAATTATCAGTAAATTGTTTCAGGCCCAACTCTTGATGTTGATTGGCGAAACAATGTTTCATTTGCTACATGCTCCACTGATAAAATGATCCATGTTTGCAAAATTGGAGAGAATACACCAATCAAAACTTTCTCAGGGCATCAGGTATCTCTTCCTAGTCAACCAGTTCGCTGATGGTTTTTTTTATTAATATAATAACTTTTAATTGGAAAGGAGGCAGCAATTTTCCATCACAAAATAGAATAATATGCTCACTTATAATTCAGCTATGAGGATATTCAGTTACAGTTTTAATCATTGCTCAAACATTCTGAAATACTTTTGTTTCAGGATGAAGTTAATGCCATTAAATGGGACCCATCAGGTTCTTTGCTGGCTTCCTGCTCCGACGATCACACTGCAAAAGTAATCAACAGGAATTATCATTCGGGTTCACTTAGTAGTTATATAAAACAGAGATCCACTAGTGGAGTGCATATTTACATTTTTTTTTAAGAATTTGTTATAGTGGTATATTGTATACATGGTATAGATAAGGGTTTTAAAAAAATTGGTAGTGTAACTGCGGAAAAAAAATCTCTATAAAATTTAGTGATTTATAAGAGTATATAACAACCATTTCCAGGAAAGTGTAAACTTGACTATCATTATGCTTTTAAGTATGTGTGAGGGTCCAATTGACTGTTCTTGAAACTATGATGCAGATATGGAGTCTAAAGCAGGACAACTTTTTGCATGATTTGAAGGAACATGTCAAGGTTTTTAGAAATGTTGCCATGTGTGCTTTTTCTTTCTATTTCCATTTATTCTCTTTCTCTTTCTAAGAAAGTAATGATCCTTTAGGGGATATATACAATCCGATGGAGCCCTACAGGCCCTGGTACCAACAGTCCCAATCAGCAGTTAGTACTAGCAAGGTAAATAGGTAACTATAATAGAATTGGCTATAGTAGTAAGATATGAAAGTGTGGCTTCTTGTGAAAAACTTTTTGTTTTGAAACAATGGTTTTGTTAACCTGTGCCCTGAGGGTAGAGCTTAAGAATTAAAAATGTATACTATTAAATGAAAAGTACAAGCTGTTAATACTTTTTTTTTCTGTAAGTATTTAAGGTACATAATAAATGTTACTTGTACTCAAACTGTGGCCCTAAAGGGACACATTAACAAAACCCTTAAAATAATCAATGTCCTATAAATTTGAAATAAACCAAATAAAATCTGTGTTTTGTATTCCCCTAATACTTTGACTTATTGTTCTTTTAAGCAGTGCCTCATTCGACTCAACAATAAAGCTCTGGGATGTGGAACTAGGGAGTGTACTCTACAGCTTAAATGGCCACAGGTGCAGAAAATAAATCAATGTGCTTTACTAGCAAAATACACACAAACACTCATGCATATGGATATTTAAAAAACGATGGATGCATTTGTCAGTGCTAATATATGATATGCTATTAATAGGAAATGGCAACAAAGAATTGAAGATGATTTATAGGCATTTTGCTAATTAATATGATTATAGGAAATATTAAGCTAAATAGAGAAACAAGAGTATTGATTCATTGAGAAAAGTTGAATTTGATCTCCATACAAAGAAGTTTATAAATACAATTCTGTTGCCATGTTATCAAGAACCAACAATAACTGAAAAAGATAACGGAATAATTGTAATCTAGCAATAACAAACTGTAATAACAGATTGGATGGTGTTATACTCCCCTATACGGTGGGACTGTGGATGAAGATATCAAGGAATCCTATCTTGGACATAAGCAACCGGAACAAGTTGCTTAGCAGATCTTTTATGAGGATATCTGCTTATTGGTGTTGGGATTTAATGTGTAGTAGTCATAGGAATCTAGAGTAAACATGTTAGATGAAATGGCAGTCAATATCTGTGTTTAGAGCGCTGATTGATTATCATAGAAATCCATGACTATATCAGTAACTAACTCAAACTATCCAAGTAGCTACTATAGCCATAACAAATAACAATTCAGTGGTAACACACACCATGGCTCAGCATTTGGCATTTGCTGAAGAGCGGGACGGTTGCTTATTGTGATTTCCTAGAGATCAGTTTATACCCAAGAAAAATGCAGAATATTGTGGTTGATTTCTTGGTCACAGGGCAACTTCTCAGTCCACATCTGCTAGTGCAGATAACTTTAGGGAAGAACTGGCTTGGAGAATGAAACTGGTGGAGTGAAGCAGGAAGACGAAGAGTGAAGGAGCAGAAGCAAGGATAAAAAATCTTCTGATACTATATTAAGCTAGACCCGCTAGAGAGAGAAACAAACAGAGTATTGATTCATTGCGAAAAAATGAATTTGATCTCAGTACAAAGAAGTCTACAAAGACAATTCTATTGGTGGGTAATCAACAACTAACAATAACTGGATTCTAACAGTAACCAACTATAATAACAGATTGGATTGTGTGATAGGAAATGAAGGTCTAATGCAGAAATCAATAATTTTCTGTAGTGTAGAATTTAGAAATTGTCAATTTTCGAGCATACTATATGTTTAGCATATTAATACATTGCTTTCTGTTGTAACACTCAGGGATCCTGTATACTCCGTTGCATTCAGCCCTAATGGGGAGTACCTGGCCAGTGGCTCCATGGATAGATACCTGCATATATGGTCCGTGAAGGAGGGCAAGATTGTAAAAACATACACTGGAAAAGGTGGGATATTTGAAGTTAATTGGAACAAAGATGGTGATAAAGTTGCTGCTTGTTTTTCAAACAATATAGTTTGTGTTTTGGATTTCCGGATGTAAAGTATATAGTATAGGATTACAAACTGCTACTATTCATTTCCTGTGTGCTAGTTGTTACAGCTTTTTTGTACAGGGCCATTAGCTACATTTCCCTACTTCCTATTTACCCCGGTTTTACTTGGTGTTCGGTTTATTTATCAGACGGGTAGGTTTATTTCAGAATTATTAAAATGGTGTAGGATTTGAAATAATTCATAAAGTAGAGTTAGTCATCACTCGCACTTAGGGGTGGGTATATGGGCTTGAGCCCGTGGACTGGCCCGCAAAGCCCACAATCTGTGAGGGTTATGGAACTAAAATAATTTAACCTGCCTAATTATAAAGGATCTTTGGCACGACTCGTGGACTTTGTGAGTTTAATCCTCAAAGTCCATGAATTAGCTCACTAACAAAAAATACTGTTGACTTTAGTCACTTTACATTTGATTTGTTAAAATTTTGATGATTTGTTATTCGATATATATTAGTCTTGAAAATAGTTGATGTTTTATTTATAATTAACTGTTTAATATTTAATTGAATGTTTATGATTATATTTATTTTTTATTAGGTATTAGTCTTGCAAATGTTTTAAATTTTATTCATAGTTGAATGTTAATATTTAGTTTATGCTTATGATTATATATTTTTTTTATTCTTGTTCTCTACCATAGGTTAAAACCAGGGAAGGGAAATAAAAAAGAAATCCCACTTATTTTACAAATTTATATATTTTTTTAAAGCTTCTCAACCGTAGGTCTGGGGGCTGGCTTGTTTAATTTTGGGCTTTGCAAGCCATGCAGTAATTTGAAATTTTAGTCTATTTAATTCGTGGAAGAGACTAGTTTGAAACATGGGTTTCACGGGTTGTGTTTTAAATGGACTGGTTTTATTCGTATATGCTTTCTTACTGCACTTACAATTTCTGAAGTAAAATCGTAAGGTTTGACAATTGTGATATTTTAAAAGAAAATTAATTACAAGAATCCAAATATATTCCATTGACAAGGAAATAATCAGTAATTAAATATTATTTTTTATTGCACTAATAGTATTTTTTTGTATGATTAACTAGGTTAAATATCATTTTAGTTAACTTTGTGTGCACAAATTATGGTTTTGGTCTTGGGTTGAGACAAACATAACAATTTTGTGATATATTACAATGGGATCAAGCATGAAATTTCAATAATTTTCTTTGGCCAAATGATTAATCAATAAAAATACCTTAACTTTATTTTCACATACATCTTGGCTTGATAATCTAATTCTTTATGCTAATAATTAACATAAAAGTAATATTAACAATAATTTTCTATTGATTGATAATTTACTTTTTTATAATACATAACTATTGAATACATATTAATATTATTGAGCAAGGACCAATTGTTCCAAGAGTAACTCTCTTTTATAGTTATTTTTTTTATTTTTTTAAGATGTAATAATTATAATAAGTAACTTATCTTAGTCATTAGATTTCAAAATAATAAATGATGAAGATAATAAGTAACTCTAAAAGAGTTACTCTTGAAGTAAGTGAATTTATCTTCTATATTAGTTTACATTGTATAGAAAATTATAACTTGTATCATTAACATTAATGGTAAAATTTTACAAAAACAATCTATTTAGTGAGAGAATTCATATTTGATTTTATTTTGTGCAAAAATTTCTTAGGTTAACAACAAGCACACACCACACACCGTGACTCTAATTAGCCTTTGACCCAAAATATAAAAAAGTGATATTTATTTACTAATAAATTATTGATTCATGAGATATTGAGCTCAATTTCCTTAAATAAAATATAACAAAAATAAATTTTATATAAACCAATAATTTTTTCTTCTAAAAGTATAAAACAAGTTGTATGTGCATATTTATTGGTCCGATGAGTATTGAACTCGATACTCTTAAATAAAGTTAAAAAAAAGTTTATATTATTTATGAAAAGAAATTCGTTATCTATATTTTATTTTATATTACCAATTATTTGTAAAATCAAATAAAGAAACTAAACTAGTATAAAACATTTATCACTTTCCAAGTAAGATTAACATATTTTTTACATAAAAATACTATAATATTAAATAAAATAATAAAATAATTTAAGTTACAGGCTAAAAAAAATATTACAGTGTTTTTGATTGGACGGGATGGCGGAAAAGAAGCGCGCCCACCCGCCTTATGAAAAAATCTTTTGGTTCGAAACAAACCCTAAATCTACACTACATATCTCAATTTGGAACCAAATCCAAATTCTGAAATTTTCAGACACGCCAAACCATTTTCATTTTCATTTTCGAAACAGCTCTTTGTCTTTGTCTACCCATTATACATACACATGATACCTCTTTCTCTCCCACTCATCCAACACTTCAACTCCATCTTCTTCCATCCATTTCCTCTTTCTCGATCTGTTCCAAATTCACATCATACACAGAGGAAAGAAGATGGAGACTCGCGCCGCCGCAAAGAGAAAGGCAAATGCCGCCACCATTGTCTTTGTCGAAAAACAATACCCCAACAAGAGGCAGCGCGTTGTGTTGGGTGAACTTCCCAATTTACAAAACATTATTGTCTCCGAAACTCAAAATTCGCGCAAAGAGAAGCTCCTGTGTCGGAAGAATCTCAATGAGAAGAAACCATCACCCACAAACAGCAACAGCTTTCCTTCCCCACAGATCAACGAATCTTATGTTTCGGATATCCACCGGTATCTTCGTGAAATGGAGGTAATTCTGATTCTCTTTAATGTTAACAACGTTGTTGCTTTGTTGAGGATGTTGGATGTTTCAATTGTAAAAATTTCCGGTTTCTCAGAAAAAGAGAAGACCAATGGTTGACTACATTGAAAAAGTTCAGAAAATGGTTACACCAACCATGAGAGCAATATTGGTGGATTGGTTAGTGGATGTAGCTGTGGAGTACAAGCTTCTATCGGATACTCTTCATCTCTCGGTATCATACATCGACAGGTTTTTATCAGTTAATCCAGTCCCTAAATCCAGACTTCAGTTACTGGGTGTTTCGTCCATGCTCATTGCTGCGTAAGGCTTCAGTACCTGTTCTTAATTTTGCAACGCTTGTTATCCTTAACCTGCTTAAACATTACAATTGCACTTTTTCCCTTCTTAATATGCAGTAAATATGAGGAGATGGATCCACCTGGTGTGAACGAGTTTTGCAGCATCACTGATCACACGTATGACAAGACAGAGGTAAATATGCAATGCTATTTTTTTATTTGTTGGTTCATTCCTCCTCGATTTGGTTTTCATGGTTATTGGTGATATACAGGTTGTGAAGATGGAAGCTGACATACTTGAGTCCCTAAAGTTTGAAATGGGAAATCCTAACGTAAGCACCTTTCTAAGGTAAGGACTTCATAATTTATATTGTAAATGTGAATATTTAGCCTTTGTTGAAATGAAATTAATTGGATTTAGTTATTGTTTCAGGATGTATGTTGATGTTGCTTCTGATGACCAAAAAGTAAGTTGAACTACCCTTCTTATTCTTCATTGTCTTAAAGGTTTAATTGTTTTGTTTACCGATTGTTTTTTGTTTTTGTTTTTAATTTTCAGAATCCAAATTTGCAGATTGAATTTTTGGGCAGCTATATTGGTGAGCTAAGTTTGTTGGATTCTGATTGTTTAAGATTCTTGCCTTCTATTGTGGCTGCCTCGGTTATATTTCTTGCCAAGTTCATTCTCGGGCCTGGAGTGCATCCATGGGTTAGTATTTTTTTTCTATGCATATTTTGATCTTTAAAAGAATAAAATATACCTGTGTTTCAAGACGCTCAAAGGTGAAAATCTATTGCAGACTTCTTCCTTGTGTGAATGCTCGGGTTACAAGCCAGGTGAGTTGAAAGAATGTGTCCTTATCTTGCATGACTTGTATTTGTCAAGAAAGGCAGCATCCTTCAAAGCTGTTCGGGCAAAATACAAGCAGCAAAAGGTGATTGTTTTTGCATTTCTTTTGTTATAATACAATTCTCATTATGACAAATTGAGTGACTAGAAATCTTCTACTGGAACAGTTCAAATGTGTGGCAAACCTGCCTACCCCTCCATATGTACCGAGTTGTTACTTTGAAGACCAGTGATGCAGTGAATTCCTTGATAAATGATCACACCGGCCATTGTTTGCATGGCATGGCTTAGAAATTTGATGCGTAGGTTTGTGTCTTTGAATTGCAAGAGCAGCAGGATTACGTTAGATACCAAAGTTCAATTGCCTTTCTTGATGAACTATCAGGGAGAAGACCTTTAAAGAATGATCAAATAACAAGATCTTAGAATGTACAACTGCATAATTATCATTTAGGTCTTGAAGGAAATACAGGAGACAATCATGTATACAACTGCATACTTGCAACATGTATTAAGAGAATTACGGTGTAGGGTGAACCGAAAATTGCATTGTTCTTGCAGAGAATTTTTATATTGGTGAAGTAGTTGGTTATAGACATATCTGTTAGGAATTTTATAATTCCTAATTAATTATATGGGCTAGATATTATATTATTATTTATATTTATATACGCTTAATATAAGTGATTTAATTTATTTAGCCTATTAGATTGTCGATAGAAAATTAATATAAACTTAATGAGCGAAAATTAGTTTGATCCATTAAAAGATGAGAATTCTAATAGGTTTAAAATCTGAGGTATTAAGGTTTCCAACACATTAATTAAGAAAAACTTTTTCCTTTTCCCATTTGAAGAGAAAATGATAGTCTCATAAGGAATAATGTAATTTGTTTGAGGAAAGTCATTAAATCAATTGTTCTCGATTATTTTCAAGATTTCATTAGGTTTGTTTGATCAGGTATTATGGATGTAGGTATTCTTAAAATCCTTGTAATGTATTTGATGTTCATATGTCATTTTATATGGTTTATCATAATTCTAACAAGTAGTATTAGAGTCACCATTACTGTTAGATTATTGAGATTTAATGTTTTTTTATTCATATTGTATACCTGAATTGCTTTGGTCATATGAATCCTAATTTTATTTTGGGGAACTATTATGATTGATAATGTTTTTTTTTTCGTGAAAAAATTCGTTTATTTCTGTGTTATGATTGTAATTTTTTTCGATTGTATAAAAGGCCTCTGCATATGATTTACGGTTTATGCGTGCCGTTTTTTTTTCATGTCCTGTGTGATTATGTATTTATATATATTTGGGAATTGAGATAAAGGCATTGTGTATGAGTGTATCGGTAATTCCGTGTTGGATTTCTTCGAAAGCATGATTTTTTTTTCATATAAGGTTTCCGAAACGTTTCTTCGAATTCAAAGTCACGGGAGTTTTACCTTTACATATTATTGTTGTGTGTGATTTGTTAATCCATTCTTGGATGCCTTTATAATGATCATATGCACATGGCATTGTTTTTTTCATGTAAATCGGCTTTCTTTACGGATTAAGTAAATAAGGCAATTTTTTGTGAATCAGGGGGTTATAACTTTACATTTGTTTGTATGCAATTCGTGAATTCATTATTGGATGGAGCCATTATCAAGCTGTTGTGTACGGTGCATTATTTTCATCTCATTTTTTTCATATGGATCCAATAATAAGGATTTTTTTATGAATAATCTTATTGCTTATTATTCATAGAAAATCTTTTAAAGATTTCTTTTAGGAATTAATACATGAGTTTTTTTAATTCCTTTCATGAATTTGTGATAGTTTAATTTACCGATGTGATATTTACTTGTCATAATTTAAGTATAAATTAATGATAGTATAAATCAATGATAACATTAAATATAATTTAAGAATATGATATTTATTTATCATAATTAATATTTTATATTTTTTTTACTATTATGATTGGGTATAAATTTAACAGTAATAAATATTTTTCATTTATTTGCATGGTTAGTAATTTTTTAATTAAATGATTGACACGATATATTATCAAAGTAATTCTTATTGTAAAAATTG
>PYAF01000074.1:437699-459353 GCA_007407185.1 Glycine tomentella
TATTTATGTTAATTTTGTTCAGTCTAAAGGAAGATGTAATTTGGCCAAATAGTAATATATATGCCATGACTAATACGTGACATTTATAAAATATTTTCATATGAATAATAGTATGTACAAAAAAGTTATTATTTGATAGAACTAGTTGTCAATATTTGATCATTATATTGAGAGTATTAATTACAAATTAATTTCTCTATCCAAAGATTAGGAATTAATGTTGTGAAATATGTATATTGGGATGGATACATTATGTAAAATCTTTACACATGTTGTTATATATATCTTATACGACTCGTTTGATTTTTATCATGTTATTAATTTTGTATTCTTTATTTAGTTAATATTGGTATTTGGTAGTGCTGCAAATGTATATGCTAAGTCAATTCTATCTCAATACTGAATGAGACTAACTTTTAGCTCCGTTAGGACTCTATTTCTAAGGGTCAAAGTGTAAAGAAATTTTTTAGAAAAAAGGCATAGACTATTAACCTTTTTCTAAAAATGAAATATAAGTGCAAAAGAAACACCAAGGAGTACATTGTGAAAATATCCAATCTTGCATATAGAAGGCAAGAAATATAACCTATGCATATAGAAGGCAAGAATATTAAACAATCATAGTCCAGCAAATTTAGCTCAACAAGGTAGCAAACCAAAAATTAATTAGTAAACAACACAATAAAGTTTTGAAGACAATCAAGGAGAAGAATATATAGGTAGAGGCATATAGTAGCTCAACTCACTTTACAACCTATATATAATCAGTAACCATGTAAACAAAAGTGAGAGGAAGATCCAACAAGTAAAAAACCATAACATAATTTGGTATCACATCATAAATAAGAGAATAGTAAAGCATATTTATTTACCTATGCATTGTGGTATGTGTTATCGGTTAGTGATGTTGCAAAACAAGTTAACACGGGGTGGGTCAACTTCCTCATACTTGCTGCATATTAAAAAAAAAAGAATGTTGAATCCTTACTATGAACATGGACAAAACAACCGGTAAATGAAGTCTTGAATTGCTAACAGGATTAACATACAAAACTACCTATGCATGAAACATATCAAGGTATTGGAAAGAAGCTTAGTACTCCTCGTCTACCTCTACCAACCAACCCACCAATATTGTCCTCATAGTTGTCTGACTTGTTTCATAACTTTAACATGTAATCAATCATGAGAAACATAAACATTAAGACATTCAACAACCTCAACAAAACGACAACTTATTCTATGAGGACAAAATTGAAAATCAAAGAATCAAAATTACCTCCATTGCATGAATATACTCGAAGATGTCTTAGTACACATCAATAGATAATCTTGTTGTCAATTAGAATCGTTGTTGCGAGATCATACTCCTCCTTCCAATTACTCCATAACTTTTGATAAAATAATGGATTTTATAAGATTAAATGTTGAAAAAAAACTATGCAAATGAAAAAAATAAACTATATATATAGTTGAAATTTAGACAAATATCGATACATCTATGGTATTTTGTTTTGATACAAATAAACATATATCTCAATTGAATACATAAACGACTGAAGAAGAATTAGACAATAAATGCATGATACAAAAAATGTGTAAGGTAAAAATTCCACAATTGAATTGATGGAAAAAATATATAATAGCCGTAATTTAATAATTTTTATAGTCTTAATTAATTTTTTTTTACTTGAATCATATTTATATTTATATTTGTTTATTTTTATTCTTTTTATGATTTTATGTGAGTCCTAGTTGAACAAATGTGTGTCATGTGTGCTGATAGACACAATCAACAACTATAATTTATATAACATATAGATAACAATATTCCGTATATGAATATAATATATTATATTATATAATGTGATAGTTTTGAAATAGAGAGTGAAATAGAAAAAATAGACTAAATTAATCTGCAAAATTATGAATAATTTGATAATTCTTAATTGGGTCCATTTTAAAAAAAATTGAGACTCTTAATTCGTGTTTATTTTTTAATTAGGTACCTAATTTTTTGTTTAAATAGGATAGTTACATAAGACAAAAGTATTTGATAAATAAAAATAATGTGAACAATCTTGAATATTTGGGTTGACCTTAACACCAACTATATACGAAAATTAGTAAATCACATTCATTAACATCTTAGGTTGATCTCAAAAAGGCAAAGTGGGCGGACCATTTTACATGAACCTTGTTTTGTTAGTAAAGAAAAAGAAAAAATCTTGATTATCTACAATTATATATAAAGACAATTAGGTGTTTTGGTGTATAATTTTTTGTCTATTTTATTCTTATAATTACATCCATAGCTACTATTTTATCTCTATAATAAACACTATGTTCACAAATTACCCACTAACTTATATTATTATTTTTTATATAAAAAAATGAAAAAGCACACGAAATGACTATTTTTCCTAGTTATTATAAACTAAATCTTACTAACTATTTTTAAATTGACATTTATAACTATATATATGTAGACTATTTGGTGTTTTGTTATACATATTTTTATACCTATTTTATCTATAACTATATATAAAGGTAATTGAGTGTTTTAGTGTATATATTTTTATATCCATTTTATTTCTAGTAATGGAAACACATGCGCAACAAAGTCTGTATGTCAGCATTCTTATTGAGCTATCATATTTTATTGTGCTTATTAAGTATTATTATTAATTTGAAGAAAATATACCGTTAAAAATTAAGTAATGTGCGATTACACAAACATAGATGATTAAAATAAAATGTTCATAAAAATGAAGCCTTTAAATCTTAATTAACATATTGGGTAGGTTTTAAAATTTTAAAAATGGATAATTATAATTAACAAATGAGTAGATTTTTTAAATTAAAAAATGTAGAATTTTAATTAAAATATTGATTTTTGAAAAAATTAACAAATAGAAAATAGCAGTTTTCATTTTACATAATTTTAAAATTTGTAGGTTTTTAAAATTATTTATCTTTGTTACTTTTTTTTTCTTCAAATGGATACAAAAAGATTCACCCAAAAAAATAAAGAAAAAAGGGGAAAAAATAATTAAAAATAGTTATTGAAAAATCTGCAAAAATAAGTATGTTGAAAGCAAATAAAGCAAGGAGTTTAATAAAAACAAAAGTTTTTTAAAAATAGTATCCTTTCGATTATAATGTCTTTGAAAAAAATATGAAGAATGAGGAGAGGTACATTTGTTAGCATAAACAATTCCATTAGATATTGCAAAACACTTTAGAAATTTTCATGAAGATTTTCTTATCTTCGCATAGAAAAGAAAAAATAATAATTTTTCATGTATTTAGGAGAAAAAAAAAACTTCCAAGGACCATAAAGCATTAATATTTTCATATATTTTTTCTGAAACACAAAACAAATTATTTTGTATGCAAACTTATAATCAACAAATTGTAATACCTATAAACTAATAACAAATTTGAGCAAAAAAATACATGAACTCGAACAGATAAAAGATAATATGAGGATTATGAATAGAATGAGAGATTGAAAATAAAGGTTAAAAGAATTTAAGAACAAGGAACATAAAATATAACATGAAATTCAGTTTTCGCATGGACTCATCAACAAACAATGAAATTCATTTCCTTTTCTAAGTATAGATTCAAATTTCCTTCCCAAATTCTCAAAGAAACCAAAGTGAAAAACCTACATTCAACCCTTCACATACTTCAATGAGTGAGGACAAAAAAAACAAAATAAATTAAATCACATAAATAAATAAAAAAGAAAAAACAATCATTCAATTCAATTGCAAAAATAAATAACTCAAAGAGTAATATATACAAACACACTCACACTGAAAATACGAGGATTCTATGCATTTAACTCGAATAAGATTTTAAGGAATTGATAGAGTAAACATGCATCGTCTTGCATGAATCTCTTCCTAAAATTTCACAATTTGTTAGTAAGTTTGACCAATCCCAAATAGAACAAAATTTTCTGAAAGTAAAAGATGATAAATAAATAAATAAAAATATATGTAACATCATGCATATACGAAAAAGAAATAATTAGAATGTAGATGTCAAGTAGAACAAAGAAACTAATAAATGGTGCAAATTATGGAATCATTGTTGTTTTTGCAACATATAATTACCACCCATCATGGATGAGAATTGTTAAATATTTAGAACGAAAAATGACGATAATATAAATAGGAGATAAAAATATAGCATAATTGAAAAAAAAGGAGGAAATTGTGAAGAGACAGAAACATTTGGGGAGTTGAATGGGACAATGGTTAGAGTACTCTCTTTAAGGAAAGAATATGAAAAAGAAGAAGAAGAGTGGGCATCATTAAATTTATAGTAGCAATTTAACATTATGTAGCATGATTTTAAAAAGAGTAAAAAACAATAGTGCAACTTCCTTGAATTTGTGTAATTATTTTTAATAATTAAGGGTATAATTATCTTAAAAATATAATAAAAAATTAATAAAAAGAATATCCTTTTTATATATTATTATAAATATTGTTATAAATAACTACATTCATGATTACTATTTTATCCCTATAATAATCACTACCTTCATGAATCATTCAGTAACTTCTATCATGTTTCTTTTTATTTAAAAAAAAAATTAAAAACAGTTAGATACCAATGACTACTTCCCCTAGTTATTATAAAATAAATTTCACAGACGATTCTTTAATTGACATTTTCATTTATACTATTGAATTTATTTTCTTGGCTAAGAATGCGGATAGTTACTTATTTTTTTTCATCGGAAAAGAAAGTGCACAATTAATTAATTTCTGAAACACTAGGCAGATTGGAAATATGTGTTGAAATTATAATTGTAACGATGAATTAATATAAAATAAAATGTAATTGCAAAATACAAACGGCAAGATTCAAGATAAAGCAGGATTCCCTTTTTTTTAATGTTTTTAATTTTGTTTTGGGCGTTAGCGATGGCGGAAAACATACGCGCCAACCCCGCCATTGGAAATCAACAAAATTTGGCTGAAAACTAAGTCTCAGACAACGGTTTTGAATGAAAAAATGTAAAATTGTGAAAACTTTTCGCAACGCCCGCTGCGGAATTCAAACCGTTATCCATTTTCATAATGAAAATTAAAACACGGGATATGCCGCTCTGGCCGTTTTCCAGTTTTATAAAATCTCAATGCCTCATGCCGCCGCGCTTTCTCTTTCCTTCGCCGCGTGACTTAGAAGTAGAAAAACTCACCACGCGCCCCATAAGCTGAGATGGAGACACGTGCCGCAAATAGAATGGCCAACCAATCCCTCAAAAACGACGCGTCGTGTTGGGTGAACTTTCCAACTTACCCAATCTCATCGTTCCTCAACCAGCGGTCACTAAGAAGACCCTCACAGGTAACAATGATGTTCATGCAGAATCAAACGTCAATGCTCCCATTGTTTCCGACATCTACGACATCTGCTAATCTGCTAATGTTCATTTTTAATACACAGTAAGTATGAGGAAATTAGCCCGCCGCACGTGGAAGAATTCTTCTTTATCACTGACAACATGTATGACAAGGCAGAGGTAAATAAATTGTTCTAATAACTATCGAATCAATAATTATATTATTGTGTTGAATTGGACAATTTCTATTTGTAAACGTTGCACTTACTTTGGTTCTCGTTGTTGTTTACAATGTAAGGTGGTGAGTATGGAGGCTGACATACTTAAGGCCCTGAATTTTGAATTGGGCAACCCTACTGTTAAGGCCTTTTTAAGGTAATAATGATGAGTTCTATTTGTTTTATTATTATTGTTAATTGTTAATATGAAACACTGACTAGGATTGAAATGACAACGAACTAATTGTGTGTATGCAGGAGGTTTACTGGAATTGCCTGCGAGAATATAAAGGTGGGTTTGATTTTGAGTTCTGCATGATTTGGTTTTGTCATAAGCTTTTGCAAAGTAACATTATCTGTTATTTTGAACTTTCATGCTTCAAGTTTGCAATTTGAGTTTATGAGTTATTCTCTTGCTGAGCTAAGTTTGTTGGAGTATTGTTGTTTGAAGTTCTTACCTTCTTTGGTGGCTGCGTCAGTTGTATTTCTTGCCAGGTTTATCATTTGGCCTGATTTTCAACCTTGGGTACGTATTTGTTGTTGGGGGTAATAACTCTCTTTTTCATTGCTTACTTTCTATTCTTCTAAAGAGGATTCACAAAATCATATATAACTATTAATTTTATTTTGAGACCTATGGTTAAGTTGTTTTATTTATTTATAATTTAAAATTACTACATATATCATTTAAACGATATATTTGAAGTTGCTTTTTTTTTTATTTATTGTTTCTAGATCTTATGATTTGATGATAATCATGATTTGTGATTTAAAAATTAACTTTACCATTCATGACATGAATTGCATTTTAGTAACCTTGGCTGTAGCAGACTTCGGCCTTGTATGAATGCTTTCGGTGTAAAACAGTTGAGTTAAAGGAGTTTGAGAGTCTTACATGACTTGTACACAGCAAGGAGGGGAGGGTCTTTCCAAGCTATTCGGGAGAAATACAAACAGCATAAGGTGTTTATTTGTACTTGCATTTCTTTGACTTCAATTATGACTAGTTGAATGGCTTGGAGTTCTTTATTATGCTGTAACAGTTTAAGTTAGTAGCAAACCTGCATGCGCCACAAGTACCTAATTACCAATTTGAAGAATAATGTAGCTAGATGGAACTTGTGGTCTTTTGAAGTGTCCAATTGATGGAGTTTGCTCTCTTTTGCACAAGAGCATGCTAGCAATGTGTTTGTTAAATGACTTCATTGTGAAGTCATTTTAATGCATATTTTCAATTTTGGAGGTTATATGGTAAATGGCAATGAACTTGATTGCCTAACGTTGTGTCAAGACACTCTAGACTTTGTTTAGCCAGTGTACAATAAAACTAACCAAATGATGGCATAGTCTCATCTATCTATAACTACTAAACTACTAAAATGTCTCTTTTATTATTTATAGGCCATTTTGGTGTATATTTTATTATACCCTTCACTTGGTAATGGACTATTATGCTTTTGGACCAACGTTTTCAGCTTCATTACTTGGCGCATTAATCCTCTTTAATTATTAATTCTTACATAATCTATATTTTTTCACTCAATAAGAAAATACAATTTAAAATACCCTTTTTCTATTCATATTAATTTCAATTGAATTTTCTATCTGGTCCACTTAGAAAGTATCATTGAGTTTGTTATTTTTATTCCAAATCAACATAGAATGTTGAGACAAATATGAAGAGAGGTGCTTAATAATACTCCATTGAAATTTTATTAAACGTAAGTAAATTTATAGTTATATTTCATTAATATTGTATCATGTTAAAAAATAAAGGAAAAATCCTACATTGCGCAGCTAGGAGAGGTGCTTAATAAATTATGATTTTATATAAAATAAAAAGTGTTGAGCTTAATATTAGTTAAATTGCTTAACATATATATTTTTACAATAAATATATAAATTGTGGTTTTACTTCTGGTATTATAAAATTGATAATATGATTATAATATTTATTGTTGTTATTATTATTATTAAACTATTGAACCTTAACCAATATATGATGATTGTTGCTTCCCGCATCATCTCATTACATTTTGGATTGGGCACTTGAAAATATAATTGGGTGCAGGAAGTAATTTTGTAGGTAGAGGAAGTTTTAGCCTTTGAGGATCTGTTCATTTTTTAAAGAGGGCCTGGGCCCAAAGGAAAAACTAAGACTGGATGTTTAGTCGATTCATGCAATCCCATGGTATCTCGTAGAAATTAGGAACCAGAAACCGAAGCAGGAAGTGAAATCCCACCATCCCAGAGTATCTACAAGCCATACACATGGACGCATTGAAAACATTCTATTTCATCTTCTGGCTAATTAAGGAAATGCAAATACATGTTCAAGTTTTCCTTACTTTCTCTGTTCAACAACTTTCTAATTTTCCAGGAAACGATATTTCATGTTTGACGTTGATCTATTCTTGATTGGTATAAAGATGTTTGACGCGGTAAATTGAGAAAAACACTGTTCAATAGTTGCGCTTCCCTTGTCTCTGCAATCGATAAAGTTCTACTCCCTGCACATATATAGTTCAAGGTTAGGAGTTGAGATTTGAGAAGGGAAGAGAGAATTGAAAACAATGACCACTAGGGTTTGTATTGCACAAGTCAACTTAAATGACAAGAATGTAAAGAGTTAATCGAAGTCTAAACTATCCTAAGTAAAAATAAATAACAAAATCAAAGCTATATTATCTAACACCCGTAAGTACCTAAAGGATGAAGATGTAAGTTCTAAATCTTTCTTGATGATCTAATCATGCTTTTATACATTAACAGCAATTAGATCTAATGCGGAAATATTAAGATCATAAATACCTTCCGCCATTGTTTTCTTGAATGTGCTCTGAATGATTGTTGAATGGTTGCTGTAACTATGAATGAAGACTGCAAGCTCTAATACGAGGTTCTTCTATTAAGCCTTCCAAACTCTTCTTCTACAGCCTAGATGGTGTATAGCCCTGTATGTAGAATGAGCTCAGTGACTCAGGAAGCTGAAGCTGCACCCTTTTATAGACTCTTCCATCAAGAGGTCTATTAAGTGTACACTGAATGTAGGCTCAATCGTGATGACAGACAGGTAGGTGAAGATGATTATTACAAATGATAATGGAGAGATTAGGTGAAGTGCGTTCTCCTTTATGCTCCATCAAGCAGCAGCCCATCATCTCCCATTACCTCCATTATGCAATCAATCATCATTAGTGGACAAAATAAGTGGACCACATCAGGGTCACACCACCACTAATTCAGTTTTTTACCACAGAAGATGCTCCCAAGAGGACGAATTGATGTGAATAGCTTGTCCAAACTGAAACTGGTGATGTAATGTATTATTAATGCCAGCCTCTAAACTATTCCTCGACTCATTTGACCATTCTGATCCATGTTTGCGGAATGCAGAAGAAGGGCCGAAGTTGGTGTTAACATATCAACAATTGTGCGATGTGATTGTTGATCCGAGTTCCAAAAGAAGAGGGATAAACAAATTTGACGCAAATTTAGGGCGATTCCTTCGTACAAGTTTCATCCACCATGTTTTAATGCCATCTTGTTGATCAACCAATCAGAAGTGGACACATTTACTTTTTTTTGTCACATGAGATTTTATGTTTACTTTTGTGGTCTCACTATTAGAACATCTTTAGTGCTAGATCTTGATCTCAAGATCTGATCTTCACTATATCTTTTAATATGAATTGTTGTAGAAGAATCATGAATATATGTATAATGTTTAAAAAAGAATATTTTTTTCCTCTTCCTAAGATCTCAAAATGAAATTTACCATAAAAAATAGAAGAGATATTGAAAGATCTTACATTCTACTTGATGAAATCTATAAGAAACTGGTCTAAGATCCCAATTTGGGATCACCAAACATACTCTAAAAGTTTTATAAAATCTTTTTTTGTGATACTATTTTATATTTATGTCTTATGGAATTGACTCATTTGTCCTCAAAATAAGTATAGGTAGAATTAGGGTTTTAGTTTAATAAAAGGGAAGTTGGTTTGTAAGCCAACCTCAGTCGCATACTCGCATTGGATTATGTTCGCGAAGGAAATTTATGCTTCCTGATAGGTTGCGGAACGTTTTAAGCGAATTGTTATGTTGATTGTGTCGAGGAAAGTTTTGCAGTGAGAAATCGTAAGAAGGGGAAGTCATGCAGGTTTTTTTGTTTTCCTGTATTGTTGACCAATTTTAATTGTCAAGGGAATGTTTGAATTCTGTACGAGTCATTTTTATTCTTTATGTGTGTTTATTGTTGAGATTGATTTGGTGAGTTATGGTGGGTGGGGTATTTGGATTTTTTTGTAAAAATAATTGTTTAGATTTTCAATTGGAGAAGAGGTGGTGTTGTTAAAGTATCTGGTTCATTTTGTGAAATTGTGGCTGTGATAGTGAGGAGAGGAGGCACCCAAGCGATGCAAATAAAGGGACTTCCTTTCAACAAAAAACCTAACCAAGTGAAGTTGAAGAACAACAATTACGTTTTTGAATAAAGGGTAAAAGAATAGATTGATTTGTTGTTGTTATTGACATGAAGACAATCTTTGTAATTGCAGAAATCCAACCAAGTCAAGTTGAAGAACAACAATTGTGTTTTGGTGTAATAAAACAGAGAATTGAACATCGAACAATGAATTTTAACAGCCATTGTCGTGCTTCCCCACATATGCCCTCTAAAATCACTAACCCGATGAGCATCGAAGTAATTTTAACAGCCTCATTTAAAAAGCTATTATATTTGCAGGGATAAAAAAGTAATAGCCACATCAAAATAAACTTGTTATATTTGTTAACATAAATTAAACACACCCATAAAAATTGAAACTCAAAGTCTATCTGACGTGATGGATTGGTCAATTGAGGGTATTAAAACATGGTGAATGAAACTTGTAGCAAAGGAATCGCCCAAATTTAGTAGGGTATGACAAATGGATTAATTAAAAATTATATAGTACGTACCTGACAGGAGCAGCGTCATAAACATTCGCAAAGTTCAGAGACTGAACATGTGGATCTCCCTGTGGAAACCAATCTACTGGGTTCTTTGCAAATCCATTTACATCTCCAGTTTTTCAGCATGTACCTAATCATAATAATTAAATTATAGTTGCAAGTTGCAACCAATAATTAGCAGCAATGAACATACTATGTTGTATGCATAGTTCTAAGTTTAATAACATGATCATTTTTTGTAACCGTTTACCTTGCATGATTATAAATAGTTATTAGAGAGGTGTTCGACATACATTTGTATGTTCATTTTGACATCTAAATTCAAAAAGAGCTAGATAATTGAGTTAATGAATTCTTTTACCAACGTAATCTAAGTCTTGTTTAAACTCCCTAAAAAAAGTCTTTTTTAAATAAACTTTTCTATAATCACTTATAAGAGAAAAATAAATAAAAAAGAAAATAATTTTTTCCCATAAACTAAAATAAGTTAATTAGTTTCTAAAAAAATTCTCATTTTTAAGATTTTTAAAAATTGATTTTTAATTTATGCATAGAATAATTTTAAGATATGATAAAAACTTCTATTTTTCTTTTTGTTTCTAATATATTTTTAGTATCATATAAAATATCATGGATAATCTTAATTATTAGTTTGTTTTTATCTATATATCCAAAATAACTATTTTTGTGTATACAAGACAATGAGGTTTCAAACTATTCAAATCTCTTACTATAAGATCATACTAGTATATCCTAGTGAGTTTATGTATCGATCCAACCTATCCGAGAAGGAAAAATATATCAGCAAATTGAACAAACTTCTTAGGTGAGATTTTTTAAGAATATATTGGAACGATGGTGATGATTAGGAAATGTAATAAAGTCAACCTAACCATATATATGTGTGTGTGTGTGGAGAATGAGAGGCATGTGAATTGCATTCCTCCAAAACACACTGCAAGCCAAAAAAAAATTGTAAGTTGTCTTTTAAATTTGAAGACATTTCGTAATTTATATCATTGATCGATTAACTCATTTATATAATTAGTATATGATGTACATAAAAATAATAGCAGTAGTGGTAAATTAAGCAATTGGACTTACCTTTTGCAGTTGCACTAGTTTGAGTTTCCCGAAGGACATATTCACGATATTCAGCCTCGCTGAGCGTTGTGATCTCTGAAGGATCACCTTCAAATATCCTAAAAAATAGTGTGAAACAATGGTGAATTATATTCCTTCATCAACATATATATGCCAGAATTCGGTTTTGGTTTTGATTTGTAAGCAATGATAAATTCAAAGGAACCTTAGTCGCTTCTCCATCTCTTCCAATTGAGACTTGCAAGTGAAAATTTCTCTTCAACCACAATAAAATTGTAAATAATCAAATGCCAAACAACTCAATCGAGAATAATCAAATTCCAAATAATACCTCGGGGCTTGACATATTTGACCAGCTTCATCTTTCAACTTACCAAACTTTTGAATGTGCTGCAGAGACAATGAAAAATTGTAGTTTCAGAATAATATTCCAGCAACCTTCTAAACTCGATGTTCAGTTCGAAACCTTATGTTATGCAAGATTAATTAAATTACCTCTTGATTCTGCTTCCTTCAGAGTTTCACGGTAACAAGAGTTTAAATTAAGCCCACATGGCCGATAAATCAAAGGTGGCAACATTAGGATAAATTAATTAACTAGTATCAGGTATCAGAAGTTAAAAAAACACAAGCAATATTTAAGAAACATTAACACAAAAAATTATCTCAGAAGTTTAATAATTAAGGAGCTCTTACCTTCCGTGTTCACCCTCCGAAAGATTAACATATCGTTCTAGAATTTCTTCAATGCTTTAAAACACATATATTTAAAAAAAATATTGAATCATTAGATTTTTCAATGAAGAACAAAGCTTTTGAAATCGAATAGACAAAATCAATGAACGAATGATCTTGTAGATTAACTTAGATTTAACTCCACCTAATCGTGAAGACATGTAAAATATAAAAATAAAAAATGAAGAAAGAAAGATATCTATCTTTAATGTAAATTAAATATCTTATAAATTTAGTTTTATAAATAAACCTTATTATGTCCTAAATTTAACTCATATTTAAGAATGGAAATTTTGACAGCACACAGAATTTGTTAGTATTTTAGGGAATTTGGAAAGAAGTTGTTGTTGGTTGATAGTTGGACGTGGGTTTTAGGATAGAGGTTTAGTAGCTGATTTTAGAAGAGAAAATATAGGTGGCCGTGTAGCTCTTAACAATAGTGGAGAAGCTTGTATTGATCTCTCAAAAAAATACAAAGTGTAGATTCCATACTTATAGGCACACTTCACTGCCTACTACATGTGTTGGTGGATTATTAAATAATATTATATATTATTCTAGCATTTTCCTAACATTTCTATTACCTATGTGACTATTATAACTTTATAGAAAAATCTAGAATTATCAAGACACTTCTATAACTTTCTTTATAATCATTGTGAAATATTTAAAAATTTGCAGCACTTTCAACAGAATCCATGCATATGCAAAGACATGCATAGAAATTAATCAGCAAATATTTTGTTGCCAGAGAAGAAAGTGGGCCTTCCAGATGAGGAAAACATGATGAGAGCCACATCAACATCAAAAAGAACAAAGTTCATAAGCTTTCTTGATGAGTCCATTCCTCCTCTTGGAGAAAGTGACTTGCCTATTGGTTGTGTTCTCAATCTTTTCGATCGGAAGCTTCACTCTCCCCATATTATAATTTCACCATAGAAAGCCTGTCAAATAAATATATAGGAAAAGGAAACGCTAAAACCCCTCATGAAAAATGAATAAATGAGAAATGCATCTGGAAACAAAAGCGGTAAAACAGAAGAAAACAAGGGAAAAAGAGGAAGAAATGCAGGAGATGGGTTTTCGACTGTGTCAGGCCATTAATAAAAAGGTGACGCCAGAGGGTTAAGAGATGGCGGTTTGTATGTATGCAATAAATAACTTGAAGAGGATATTAAGCACGTAATTGTTTTTCTTACCTTGGTGCTGCAACATGCATCTCCCAAGAACGTATTTGAAAGTGGTGGTGAGTGTCAAATCAATGAATGCAGCAAAGAGAAGTGGAATGTAAACACCACTTTCAACTTATGGTATTCATGTTTCTTTCACTTTCTCTTCTTAGGTATTAAATAGGATGGAGTAGTCATACATACATACGAGAAGAGTGAGACTTTATGCCGAGAAAACTTACCCAAGAAGCTGTAACACTAGTTCTTGCTGAGAAGCAAAATATCAACAACTTTTGTTACTAGTTATGAGTGAAGGCCATGGAAGAGTTGGGTAGATTCCAAAAATGAAGCTGGCTACGACGGTGAAAGGGACAAGCTTGCGGTGGTTTAAAGCGTGATGGAAGATGGAGGACGATTGCGGTAAGTAATGGAAAAATTTTCAAATAAATAAAAGTGACAGCTTAAGTCATTGCCATGTCTACAATTTTCTTGTTTTCTTTCAATCTTACCGACTGTGATGCTATTGTCACATTTTTCACTCACCGTGGGTCTTTATATTAATAAAAACTATTAATATTTATGGATAAAAATAATAATATATTTTGCTGTTTATTTTAATGGGACAGCCTAATGATAATGACTTTCCCTGGTTCTAGATTTCGAAGGGAGTGAAAACCAATGATGCGGTGAATTTTTGTTGAACCTATTTCTTAATAAATAGATTCAGCTAGCATAATGTGTTCGGAGGAGTAAATTCAACATAAATATTCTGAACATTTTTTTCTTTCTTTTTTCTTGAAGTTGCATTTCATAACCCCTTTTCCTACTCACAATACCCTCCCAACCCATTAGTGTTTCCCATCTATTGTTTTCCCTCCTTTTCCCCTTCTTTACCACATGTCACCCTTCAATTTCCCACCCGACAAAACTTATTGATTGTTTCACAAATGTTATTTATTTATTTTGTCACAAAATAATTATTTAATTGTTAAAAAATAAAATGTGAAATTGACATTGTATGGAATTCACACAATTTTTCTCTCTTTTTATCACATATTAAATAACTAAAATTCTTCATTTCAATCCTATTATTATTCTTTCCCATTTTATTCTCTAGCAAATCATACCAACCAAATGTAGCCTTCTAGAGAAAAAAATAAAGTAAATGAAAAAATAGAATTGACTATTATTATTTTTATTTAATCAAAGAAAAAATTGAATCGTTATTTATATTTTCTTTTTTCTCCAATTTATTTTATTTTATTTAAAAACCAAAAATATTGATTAAAGAATAAGAAATAGAATATTTTGTAAATCTAAAATATTGATTTAAACATGCTATCAATTTAAATAAAGTAGAAGTGTGCTCGGAATGAGTTATATATTTAAAATATGATATCAATTGAAAAGCATATTTTCACTCTGAGCCCATTTGATTTCGGCTTTCTGAAGAGAGGAGCAAAGGGACAATGATCCAAAACAAATAATGTTTTCAATTTATAGATCTCTATTCATCATAGAGTTCAATGGACATGAGACTGAGAATTAAATATTGTCCCTAAATGTATCTCCCATGAGAAGTTTCCTTGTTTGATTGACCTTAAAACCTTTGGATCACTATGCTTCGTGTCCACACTTTCTCATTATATGATTAAGTTTGATAAAATGGCTAGAAGGTTTGTGTTTCTTGATTATAGCAAAGGAGTGAAGTGTTACATAGCCCCAGATTTGGTTACTCGACCATAAGATGTTAATCCCACACTTTTCAAAGGGATTCCAATTCAGTGTAGTATTTGGATCCAGCAGAGACACCCCAACCTATCCTAGATGCCACAAATACAATGCTTGACCATTTCCCACCTTGTTTCATTTTTATTTTTTTTTGTTAAGGGTGAGACAGAGTGTGATCCATTGTCACCCTCACAAAATCAGTATATTGCTTTTTAGTAAAAACACTCGTCTAGTTCAAATTTTCACACATTTTCCATAAATATAGTCTTTTTTGCTTTGGATACATGCTTTGAAGTTTTAAACCTTTTCATTGCAAATTAAACCTTCAAGTTTTATTAAATTAATTATAGGTTTCTCAATCCGATTTGCTGCATATATATTTGCTCTTGTTTTCCTATTTCTTGTTTGCACTAGTAAAAAATATATATTTTGTTTTTTGTTACGATTACTTGTCAGTCTGTGTATTTTGACGTCAATTGTATAACTGTGATTTGCTACTGGTTGAATCTTATGTGTGCCTGCTTTCGTTCATTTTAATGTTATTAATTTGCATCTGCTGAAATTTCCGGTATATTTATAACTGTTAAAAATAAATAAAATAAAATAAAATAAATAAGAAGATAAAAAACTCAAACTAAATAAAAGAATAAAACAGTAATAATATATAACTTCAGAAAAAGATGCACACGAGAGAACACATCCCCACTTGAGGGAATGTATTGTTGGGGATGAAATAAACTAAAAAAGAAGTATAGAATAGTTTTTATTATAAATTTCACAATAATAAAATATTACAACAACAAAATACCAAGTGTTATAATAGTAACTCAAACTTTGTATTTCTTTCAAATCTCTCTTTCTTTTCTCATATAAGTGTTTTAACATTCTCTTTTTCACTTTTCTACACACTTTTCTCTTGGCTTCTTTACTTTCACTAAATGCATATATTCAATCCATATATATAGGTAAATATAGAAGAATTCAAGTTAAATTTGTCAATCTATAATAACCAAGTTGTAACTTTTGACTATCTTTATGACTTTTGAAGATTTTAAGTTGAATTTGACAAACTCGAATAACCATACAATACATATATAGATAAGAATGACAATTCAAAATGACTTGAATGGATAAGAACAAAAATCTTCTAAATTCTTCAAATTTCTTCCATAATCTTCAACAAGTTTTTAGAAATATCCACACAATTCTAGAAGTTTCCATAAAATTTCATAAGTTTCTAAACAATTCTTAAAGGTTCTATAACTTTCTTTGGTGGCAGAGGAAATCAATTTGAATTTGAATTCTTTGATGGAAGTGAAAGCAAAATCAATTTTGAATTCTAACAATGCTAGTGTACTGTTTCTTGTGTGTATTTGAGAGCAGCAAACTTAATATTTATAGGAAAAAAGATGCAGTTGCCCACAAAAAGTGCAACGTGCAGTAAAAGAAACCAACTCAACTCAACGTGCAGTAACAACATTGAGCGGAAAATCATAACTGAAATTGTTGCATATAATATTTCTAACGTTTAAAAACTAAAACACGGAGCAACAAACTCCCAACGTGCAAATTAAAAATCTTAACATATAATATAGGTAACTTAATCTAATGTTAATAGATAAATAATTGAACCCCAAAAAAAATGAACATTTTATTTTATAAAAGCAAAATCTGTTTAACTTTAAATTTTAAATTATAAAATAATTATTTTTTAACAGTAACGCAATAATACTCGTTAATAAGTAATAACTTTAGCCGATGACTAGTTTCTTTTTTCTAACGTTAATTAATATTTATTTCGTCAATTGATTTCCCTATGTTGGACCCATGCGTAGGTCGTAAATAGTGCACTCTTGTTTTTCTCTCATTAGTCATTACACGTAACATAAGCAATGTTTGTTGTCTGTTTAAGCCACGAATCACCCGTTAATTGTTTTTATCCCGTGTTACCAAAACAAAACAACCTAAAAGCTTGCAAAATTCTTTGTGCCCACGACTATGATTGACACATAGACTGATACACATGACATGACATATTTTAACGGTTTTACTTTTACTTTTACCCCAAACACGAACATTAAAAAAAGAATTGCAAAACGGATATGAAAAGTAATTAAAATTAAAATTATAATAACGACCACCTAACATTCAACCAACATAACTGCCATTCAAATACCCGCCAATCACACCTAACGGTTACCTTCATAAAAGGACAGTGTAACCTTCTAGTCTCAACTTAAGTGATCTAATCTACACACACTTCTGTTTCTCTTCATGCTATCTTGAATTGAATCAATGGCTCTGTTACACCGAGCCATGCGCACTATCACTATACCATCCCAGTATCAGCATCAGCGGTGGCAACGTGCTTGGATGCTGCCTCCTCTCACCATTTGGATTTGTGGCATGTAATTTTTCATCTTCTTTAGGCTCCCTCCTTCCCTTGATCACTCTTTCTCACGCATTGCCCTCTTCTTTCTTTCTTTCTTTCTGTTTTACAGTTTCAATCACACTCCGTTATGGTTATTACGGCGATTCTTGCATCCTGCTTGGCCCTGCCTCGTCCCGTTTGATGAAGACCAATTCTGTTTTTGTGAAGCAGCTTCAAGTGTCAAACAAGGACAATAATCAAGTTATTCTTCATGCCTTCAATGAGAAGCCCGAGTTAAGCTCCCAAACTAATTGGACAGTGTCAAATTTGTTTCTTGTTGAAGCGTATAAAAGCAAGGTAACATTGTAACAAGGTTTCTAGGTTAGGTTTGGTTTGTTTTAAAGCAGTCACCGAGAGAATGTCTTTGAAGAAATTGACTTTTCAAATTCAGGGAATTTCTTTGTGGTTAAATCAGGGCTCCACCATCCGTATGGGGTGGGAAGCACACACTACTAGTAGTTTGGATCAGCTACATGGGATGGTGATCAAAGGTTAGTTGGGGGGAAATCTCATGGCTATCTTTTCCTTTTCTTTTCTAAGTATGAATTTCAGGTTTGTCTCAAGAACCATTCTCACTTCGCAGGAGAAAAGAAGTTTAAACTGCTACAGGCTAAACAAACGAGCTTCCCCAATGCAATGGCTCTTCACAAGATTGTTAATGGTAATTGATTCTAGAGTTACGCTACTTTTGACCTAAAAACTGAGTCAAAGGCTACCTTAGTGACATAAGCAATTGAGCAAGAATTTAAACACTTAACTCCAATAAATTGCCTTATAAGGTGAAAATAGCTCAAGTTGTAAGCATTACTCATGTTTTATCTTTAGTCAATGCGAAACTGTATCCACCTCCTCACACCTATCACAATGAAGGTGTATGAGATTGCAAATTAAGATGGGTTAAGGCTATCAACAATTAAGGTGACTTAACAATTTCTATTCCAATTCTTAAAATTTGATGAGAATTATTTTTCACTATTTTGATTATATTATTAGTCGGTGTGAAATATCTAACACGCTCACTTCACGACACATGTTGAGAGTTAGACATTTGCAAGTGATTTCGTTTGTTTAATAGGTCCAATAACAACTTTAGGATAAACTTTGATATCAAATTAGAATTTGAATTTAGGTTTAATTCAATTCAAAAACCAGCTCAAGAAGTAAGGTTGATCCCATTTACTATATATACTGTTTCATATTACTAGTCAAAGTAAGATCTTCAACATTATTGTATGTGTAGTGAGTGTATAGTTGATTTTATTTTAAAGAAATAATGCCACTTTTGTCTAAAAGCTTACAACAACTCTTATTTCTTCCAAAACAAAATCCTTACCAAATATGCACCAAGATCTCCAATTCTATGATTGTACGCCTAATTATCTATGATTAGCATAGGGCTTATTAAGTATATGAAATTTTGAAAGGGGCAAGATATGTTTGATTTTTGTGGACATTGCTAGGTAAAGAAGCTGAATACAAGGTTGAGGAAGATAATATATACCACATGGGGGTTCTAAACATGAATGCCAGGAACATAATCTTAAATATGAAAGTTAATGTTTCGGCAAAGGTATATGATACCACCAAAGGCAAGATGTGCTCTACTGCAAATGGATCGTGTAGGCTCAGTTTTGTCTTCCCTAATACTCAGTATGTTATTTTTACGGCAACTGGCAAAGTAAGGCATGGCTAACCTTGTTTGACTCATTTATCTTTATGGATCTTCACCAAAGTAATTCAACAATATATACATTGTTACATTTACATCAATTGATTACAGGGAGATGGGGGATCGTATGTTGAAATTTCTTTTCTGGCTCGTGTGTTGACCTACATATTACTTTTAGGTGCAATGATTAAAATTTCTCTTCTAATTTGGTTTAATTATACTTTTTGTTACTAAAGATGCCGCATTTTTCCATGTGTAGGAGCTCTTATGATTGTTGTTTATCTGATTCTGAAGTTCCTTGGAGTCTATGATGGTGGTAATCGGAGTAGTCATGTGACAGTCGACGCCACATACAGAACAAGTGATGTAGGGGCAAGGCAAACCGAAACTGAGCCCTTGATGCGAGTGGAGACAAATCGATTGACATATGGAACAAATGCAAAAGATGATGAAGAAGAAGATTCAGGAGCATCCAGTAGCTCTTCAGAGGAGTTATATGATGAAAAATTATGTTGCATTTGTTATGATGAACAACGCAACAGCTTCTTTGTTCCTTGTGGACATTGTGCCACTTGCTATGACTGTGCAGAGAGGTACCTCACTGCCGAATATTTTTTTTTAAGCATGCTTTAATAATTTAACAATATACAAATGTTAGGAGATTCACGTTAGAAGCATTTTGCAGGATTGTAGATGGGGAGAGCAAAGTGTGTCCTATATGCCGAAGGCTTATTCACAAAGTACGACGATTATATCATAATTAGGCTTATAAACATGTGTCTTGTAGTGATTTTGATTTGAGGGATCATGTAGACAGTGGGGAAAATTTGATAGGAAATTAACATTGGGAATGGGATTATGTGAGTTGTTATTTTCTCCTGGCGGTACTTTTTCCCTTCCTCAAATGTACTTCCATGGCTTTCCATTTTTTGCATGAAGCTGCAGGGGAATCAGTTACTATGGCTTGGGCAGAGTTCATCATAGGGTAACTATAATAAGCAACCAACAAAGTGACTTCTCTTATTTATTCTTTTGATATTTTCTATGTAAGTTCACTGTGAGAGAAAGTAAAGAATGATGTCACTGATATTGTTGTTCTTAGCAGTAATTGAGACTTCTATTTACAAAATATGTTGCTTGTCGACAATGCTTTTTGAAAGCATTTTAGAGATATATAAAAAAACAATTTATTTATTAGACATTTCATAAAAACGGAAGTTACATATATTTTTTTATAATTATAACTTCCATGTGTTCACAAAAGTGTTTAAACGCATGTTTTATTAAAAAAAATGCTAAAAATAAGAGAACTTTAACTCAAAAAACGAATGATATATCACGGATGGTATTGCTTATTCCATTTAAAATCAAAACCTGTCATTTTGTGTAACAATATTCTACTACCTAGTACATGTGTTAGTATGACATGATTGACGTAATCATAAAATTATAAATTTGTGTATATGAATATCATATATGTTGAGAAAATTAATTTTTTTAAGTAGATATTAGTAAGAGATACTGAGTTTAAAAAAAAATAAAAATCTACCACCTGATAGTCCTGGCACTTGAAGCCATTTTGTGTTGAAAATTGTATCCTGACTCTTGGATAAAATCCTGACACTAATTATTAAGTAAAAGGAATGGAAGTAGCTTCTCTTAATCTTTTTCTTTATAAACTGTTAAGGTGAAATATATTAAGAGTTTATTTAAATATAAGCTATATATGTATAAATATTTTTGAGAATTTTTTACTGAAATTTTAAAAAAAAAATTCCGTAAAAAAACTTTCAAAAAGTATTTCTATCATTCTATCAACACAAACATAAACAAATAAACAATTGTTAGTCTGATTGCTGGAATCAGGTGTTAATAAATCGGATTCCATCGGACAGAACAATAACAACAGATAAAGGAAATTGAAAGCGATAAATGGACACAAATATTTTACGTGGGAAGACCCTGAGGTAAAAAACCCACGGATAAGAGTAGAAAAATTTCACTATGGGAACTCCAACACTACAACCTTCCTTTTTCACAAGGAGAGAACAATTTTATCTCTCTCTTGAACTAAGGAATACTCCTCACAAAATTATACTCAAGAATAATATTATAACAAATAATATTATAAGAGAAGAGAAGAAGATTTTGGTGTAAGTAAAAGGGTGGAGGGGGTATGCTTTTATAACCCCCCACCCTTGGTTCCTTGGAGTAACCCACCGATGTGGGACTCCTGAACCAACAATCTCCCACTTGGAGATATGATTGAGAAT
>PYAF01000074.1:465559-495656 GCA_007407185.1 Glycine tomentella
AATTTGTGTCAATTTTTGACGTAAAAATTTGATTTTTTTTTTTTTATTTTAAAGTATGATTTTATGAAAGTTAGAAATTGCAAAATTATAAATTCATTAAATGTTTTAAATAATTTTTTAATTTTTTATTAATTTAATTATGACAATTTTTAATAGCAAGAAAATTTGTAATTTAAAATATAAAATAAAAAAAAAATCAAATTTTGACAATAAAAAATCATTTCAAGTTATAAATATCTTGTTTCTTGTTTGGTTAACATTGTGAGCATTTTATAGATTTTAAAGACTAAAAAATAACTTTAAAAATTTTAAAAACAGAAACTAATAATTTTAAAGGATTTAAAAATATATTTAAATCTTATAAAAATTAAAAATCTTAGTTATTATTAACAAAAATATATTTAAACTAGACACACTTTAATAACGGAAAAAAAATTGATTAAGGTGACTTTCATTTGATCACCTGAAGTAAAGTAAGTGTTAGGTGTGATAAACATAAGTCATCTAATATGTCAGGAATTAAGCTGTTATAAACTGCTCACCACAAAAGAAAAAAGAATGATGTTGAATTCGGTTCGAACGACGGACGTCGCAGACAGTGCAAATGTATCTCTGAAATGCCGAAAATAACCCTACACCGTGACGTGTCGATACATAGTTAGTTCGACTCCACCGGTTGCATCTAGGAGCGGAGCATAGAATAAGTAACTCCACGACCAGATGGGTACGCTAGAACTAGATAGATAGATCCGTATAAATAGGCGCATTTGAGTATGCACACCTAGCAGCAAGCCACCGCAAACTGGCTTCTCCGCCGCCCGCGCTCGCCGGAAAATTTTACCACGAATTGGATCAACGATGAGTGCTCCGTCGCGAGAAGAGGAGTCGAAGGAGGAGGAGAGGGACGAGGAAGCGAACCGGCTTCTAGAAGAAGAAGAAGTAGAATCATCATCGTCATCATCATCAGAAGTGGGGGAGAAGATCCTGGTGGCGGATTTGGAGTTCGACAGGGTGGACGATGGGAGCATTCCTCCTCCTTTCTCGTGGAAGAAGCTGTGGCTGTTCACCGGGCCTGGGTTCTTGATGAGCATAGCGTTTTTGGATCCAGGGAATCTAGAGGGGGATCTCCAGGCTGGGGCCATCGCGGGCTACTCGCTTCTATGGCTCCTCATGTGGGCCACCTTCATGGGCCTCTTGATCCAGCTTCTGTCCGCCAGGGTCGGCGTCGCCACGGGCCGCCACCTCGCCGAGCTCTGCAGGGACGAGTATCCCAATTGGGCCCGCCTCGTGCTCTGGTTCATGGCCGAGCTTGCCCTGATTGGCGCCGACATTCAAGAGGTTATTGGAAGTGCCATCGCCATCCAAATTCTCAGCCGAGGCTTCTTCCCTCTCTGGGCTGGAGTTCTAATCACTGCTTCAGATTGGTATTCTTCCTTCTTCTTGCCTTTATTTTTTTTTTTTTATCTCTCCCCCCTTCCCTTCTCCTTCACCACTTGACCAACCTTATATCTCCCAATTAAGCGGCTTTTAGTTAGGTTTGGTTTCCTGTTTTATTGTTGCCTTTGATTAATTGCTTGGAACCATTCTACTTTTTCATTTTATAACGTGTTTTAACTGTGGTTTATTATAATTCTACTTGTTGTTGAGCAGCTTTTTCTTTCTATTTCTTGAGAACTATGGAGTGAGGAAGTTGGAAGCTGCTTTTGCGGTTCTCATCGCTGTTATGGGTCTTTCTTTTGCCTGGATGTTTGGTGATGCTCAACCTAATAGAAAAGAGCTTTTAATGGGTAAATTTCATCTGATGATGTGCTTCGAATATCGATCACTTTTCTGTGCGGTTCATCTGTTTTGGTATTTCAGAAATAAAAATATATGTAGCCCTTAATAACATGGGTATAAAATATAATTGTGTCTGTTCCTTGTGTTAGGTATTTTGGTTCCAAGACTAAGCTCGAAAACAATTCGTCAGGCTGTGGGTGTTGTGGGTTGTGTCATTATGCCTCACAATGTATTCCTGCATTCTGCTTTGGTGCAGTCAAGGAAGGTTGATCCTAAAAAGATAGGTCGGGTGCAAGAGGCTCTCAACTACTATTCAATTGAATCGGCGGCGGCACTTGCAGTCTCCTTCATGATCAATCTATTTGTCACAACAGTTTTTGCTAAGGGTTTTTATGGAACAAAACAGGCAGATAGCATAGGATTGGTCAATGCAGGGCAGTATCTTGAAGAGAAGTATGGGGGCGGAGTCTTCCCTATTCTTTATATATGGGGGATTGGGTTATTGGCTGCTGGGCAGAGTAGCACCATCACTGGCACATATGCTGGCCAATTCATAATGGGGGGTTTCCTCAACCTTCGTTTAAAGAAATGGTTGAGAGCATTGATCACTCGAAGTTTTGCAATTGTGCCAACTATAATTGTAGCAATTGTTTTTAATAGATCAGAAGGCTCATTGGATGTTTTGAATGAATGGCTCAATGTGCTTCAGTCCATGCAAATTCCCTTTGCTCTAATTCCCCTTCTCACATTGGTCTCCAAAGAGAAGATCATGGGGACCTTTAGGGTTGGGCCTGTTCTTGAGGTTAGTTCATTATCTCCCTGTTCTTTCATTTTGTTGATTGTTAATTACTCCATAAGATGAGATCTCTCTGAAGCAAATCCCCTCATGATTCAAAGTTATGTTTTTAATCTTACTAGATTATTTGACAACAGCAAGGGGACAAAAGTAAAGTGTTCCAATGTTTCAGCTTTGTCTGTGCAGCTAGAAATCTCTATTTCACTTGTTAAGAATGGTTCTGTCACTGTCTAGTTTAGCAGCCAGAGTCAATCTGCTTATCAAATCTAGAGTTATTTAAAGAATTTAAGATGTATGTTGGCTATTCAACAACAATCTATGCCTATTTTCTGGGTAAAAATAGAAACAGATCTGCAGTAATATATTAAGAGATTGTAACATGCTTGATGTTTGACGTTTCTCTAATCCCTATATTTGCTTATATCCTTTTCTTGTTTTGCTGCTTAGATGCAATCGGTTTTAATAATTTTTGTGTGATTATCTTTGTTCGTATGAAATACATATGTGAATTCTCTAGTTGTAGGTGTTTGTAAATGGATTTGTATTCCTGTAGCAGAATTGATCAGCAAATTTGAACTTAAATAACTTGGAAGATCTGTTTCTGCAAAGTGTATACAAGTCCAACTAATTTGTTACTAAGCCATGAATTTTCTGCAAACTATGGGTTACTAGGGCATTACTTAAGTTCATGAATCACATCTGGATACATTAATCGATAGGACTGACTTTAGAGTTTGAAGTTTTGAGTGGTTTGGTGAGTTTGGATTTAGAAAAGCGACAAACTAGTGATCCTGGAAATTCAATTTGTTAGTAGCCCAATTTGGATGAAATTCTGCACAAGCATTTACAAGATAATAGATAAGGATGTAAAATAAATCAAATTTTTCTATAAATTAGAACCAACTTATATACCTTAACTATCTTTAGCAGCTTTCTCATCTATTTTATCTAAAAATGAAAGTGCATAATTTGATTTTAACTTATGGGAGAAATTTAATTCATTTTACTTCCCTAATTTTTCTCTTGCAAGTGCTTATGGAGAAATTTATGGAGCTTGAAATTCTTTAGTTATAAAAAATGTGAGTGATTATTGGTCACTTTCTCGAGGCTAATTTTACAAAATATAGATGCCAATTCACTTGCCTTTTCTGACAGAGTGATTGTTTCTCATGTCATGAATGTTTCACTGGTATATCAAGTGAAGGTGTTTGAATTTCAGTTCATACTTCTATAGGGAAAAAAAATAAATTATACTGCTCCTTGCTTGAGTTCATGAGTCCTGATGTTTTAAGAGATTGTCTCATAACATTAAGGAAATTGATTACTGCACATTGATTTCCTATTGTTCCTGTACAAGATTCGCATGCTTGTGGTCCTTTTTTTGTGGGAATTGGGTTGATGTAAAACTAATTTATAAATAAAATTGATGAGCACAAACCATATGTCCATATTCATTCAGTAAACTGATTTCAATTCATCAAAATCATGTGTTATTATTTTTCATGCTAATGTTTGCTTATTTTATTTATTTATTTATTTTGTAGAGAGTAGCATGGACTGTTGCTGGACTGATAATGATAATTAATGGATATCTCTTGTTAGATTTCTTCGTTTCTGAGGTGAATTGCATCTTGCTTGGTCTTTTAGCCTGCTCCTGCACAACAGCCTATATTGCATTCGTTGTATATTTGGTTTCTCAGAGCGGTATTCTTCCTTCTGCTTGGGTTAATCGTCTTCCCAAAGGATTTTCTTCTACTGGGAATTAAGTCAATAAATTCACACACCATGAAAAATCTGGAAATAGTACGGCAAACTTCTGCTAGACAATTTTGCATGAGGAGTTTTCCTTCATACACCATAAAGAGTTTATAGAGTTTCTCTAACCTTGCAACCTGAATTAAAGGGAATACAAGGTCAGATAGTGGAAAGCACCTTGATTTAACTGCTTTTCAATTTTGCAATAGCATTACAGAGTTTACCTCCCATGTGTAACAAGATGGAGATACCTTAAGTAATGGAAGATGTGGAGGGAGCATCACTACAACTTGCAGGATAAATTACCGATTATCGTCCTACGTAGTTGCCATATTCTTTTTCTAACAAGTTATGAATTGCTTCATTATGCTTTGATGTAAACAGTTTGTATTTAACTTGGATGGCACACGTAGGTAGCCTGGTAAGACAGCATACATAAGTTGTAGGGATTACTCAATAGTGCAATGTCCAGTACATTTATTTTTATCATCTCTATGCTTTCTAGTTAGCTATGATCTCAACTAACGTGAAGGTGCTACTCAGTTTATGAGCAACACACTAACTAAAAGTAAAAATGGAAGTTACATGTACATGTATAGAATAACTTTCTATATTCCCATGGTATAACACACATTCTCATTCTTCTTCATGGAAATAAAAGTGTGTGAAAACATATTAAAAAATGAAACTACAATATTATCATAAATCAGCAATACCTAGATTTTTTATTTTCAAAAACATGTAACAAACATAAGAATATTACATTCTTATGTTTATATTTTGGGGAATAAGTTTTTAATCCGTAAAACAAACACTCTTAAGCTTTTAATATCACATGAACAATTTAACTTAATTTTTCATTTCTTTCAATCTATATTTTTAAAATTGAGTTTTATCTTTGAATATTTTTTTTATAAAAATTATCCATATATAATTAATAATAATAATAATATCACAATACAAAATATTTATATAAATCTAAAATGATTAAGTACAGTAGCCTACAAGCTGTCTCTATTGGAAAGTCCAAAGAAAAACATCAAGTCAAGGGACATTTAACGGTATGGCCGTATGGGGTTATTGATTGGGGTCATTAAACTGTGAAGAACAATAAAAGGTGAGTCGGAAGTTTATTGGCAAGGAGAAATATTATTTTTGGGCTATTAAGTTTTAGTGTCTTTTTTAGTCTTTTATAATTAAAAAAATGATTTTTATATTTTTGAAATTTTCTATTTTGATAGTTTGCATCAATTGATGTTAAAATATTAACAGAAATATTTGAAGAGATGTTGATTTATCTATTGTTATTGAGTGGATTTATGACGTGACATTATAACTAATAAATTAAAATATTAAAAAAATGTTTTTTATGTTTTTGAAAATTTAATTTTTTGGTAGAAATTGGAATGTTACGTTTTGAATCGTTGGAGGAGGCAGGGCTTAGGGTTTTTTTTATCTCCAAATAAAATGTAACGTTTAATTATTTTTTCTCCTTTTCTTATGATCTCTCGAATAATAGTTAGCAATTCTGAATTTTTTTTCATAAATTCATTCTTACATTCACTTTGCATTCTTCTCTACCTCTTTACCTTTTTTCTTTACATTACCTATTAAACTATTATATCAATCATTTTTTTCTCTTATTTTGTTTATTTATTTTTCCTCACTTAAAATGTAAAACAACCATTTTTGAATATATATATATATATATATATATATATATATATATATATATAGATAGATAGATTATTGATGTATTATTAATTAATAGTTTATGGTGATCCAAAACAAAATGAGACGTAAGTTAATCATTCTTCAAGAAATGATTCCAAAAAAAGAAATGGAGATTCCAAATGTTTCTCCATGTCCAACGTGATGGTTACTCTAATTAATTAGAGGTGTTTAAGGTGTGGTTTGGTGTAATTTTAGTTTAAAATTAGTCTGAATTAAATAAAAAAAATTAATTATGATGCAATTTGGTTCGATTAAAATTATTTATGAAATTCAAATCAAACCAATATAAGAATGTTTAAAAGATTATTATTAATTGAATAAAATTTGAATAATAACTAATTCAACAATCAATTTATAAATAAACAACAAAAATTTAAACAATTAAACTTAAAAATAAGATAGTAATTGTTTTCAAATTGAATAATAGTTAAATAATAATCATTTATCTTAAAAGTAAAAATAATATATAACATTTGTTTTCAAGTTCCAATGAATGAACTTAAAAAAAAAAAGTCAACTGACATTCATAATATTTACTTTCAATCCTGAAAACCTAGAAATTAAATATTCAGTAATAAAATATTAATTACAACAATAATTTTAAGGATGTTCATTATGTGGTTTGATTTGATTTGATGATTTCTACATGTCTGTCAAGCAGTGAACCAAATCAAATCTCGTAATTTGAAAAATAAAAATAAAAAAGACAAATCAAATCAATAATCATCAATTTTTAATGTAATTTTTGATTTTACACTCGATTTACTTAGATTTTGAACACCGCTTTTATTAATTGACTATTGATATGAGACATTTTATCCTAGTTACTTCTTGTTCCATCTCATACGCAAAACACTTTGATACCTAATTCAATTGTCGGTTAGCATGCAAAGATTGAAATTGTGGTATAACCATTTCTTGATGATTAAGTAGTACTTTATTTTTCCGTTCAAAAAAAAAGTAGTACTGTATTTTTTTTTTTATGATCAATGAAAGTTCAAATGAGTTGTTTCTCAATAACTCATCTATTTGTAACATTCTTACATCAAATAATGGAATTTAAACTTGTGCTATCATGAAATATGGTTATGACTTTTACCATTTATAATTTTATATGAGTGTTGATGAATTAAGTTTGATTAAATTTTTTATTCAATTCAATTAAAAAAATTCGAATTGGGTTTTTTTAAAAATAACTACATATCTAACTCAACTCAATCCACTCGTAAAAGATAGTGAATCGATTTGAATTAATCGAGTTTCAATATTTATAAATTACTTTTTTCTTTCGTAAAAATTAAACTCTTTTAGAATAATAACTTGTTTTTGTTTGACTAAAGAATTAATAATTTCAATACTAATATGATATTTTTATTTTTTATAAAAATAAAATATTGCATTAACATGAAAAAATTTAAATAAAATCAAGACAGAGATAAAATAATAACTTAAAAATCATGTGGTTTAATTTAATAAAATATATAAGTTAAAAATTAATGTATTTTGTATTAAATAGTTACTATATATATATATATATAAAAGTTAACTTATTAAATTAGAAGTGTTCGGCAAAATTAGTTGGTTGAAATAACTAAAAAAATATAAAATAACAGAAAAATAATAAAATTAAAAATATTCAGTAAAATTAGTTGTTAAAATAGCTAAAAATATAAAATGACAGAAATATAATAAAATCATGATTTATTTAAAAAAAATAACAAGGACAATGAATAAATATATCAATGGTAAAAGTTGAAAAAAAATATAAAAAGTAAAATTTTAGTATTTTAAAAGATGTTAGTTCAAGTAAGTTTCAAAAAATGTACAAGTTAATAAAAAAATTATTTATTAAATAAACAAATGAATTTTTTAACTAATAAAAAAATTTAAGAATTAATTAAAATATCTTGTCGAACATAATCATAATAATAAATGGATTGAATTAGGTTGAGTTGGGTTAAAAAATATATCTCATTATTCAAACCATATATAATTGGGTGATAGTTAGATTGAGTAAGATGCACCCCAAACAATTAAAAAATCCAATCAAATATAATTGGATTTTATTGAATCTCACAAACCCCTCCATTTAGATCAACGTGTTGCTGACTTCTAATTAAGTAGTATTTTTTTATGCGCCTTCTAATTAAGTAGTATGCACTCGTACGTCAATTAGGGATTTTTTTATAAAAAGAAAGTAACTATTGTAGCAAACTATATTGGAAAATAGAATTTTCTTGGTAAGTTTGTTAAACTATTTTAAATTCTTTCCCCTCAAACATCACTTATTAAAGCATCGTGTACAAATATAAATATATTTATAAAGATTTTTTTTTCAAAACACATTTATATAAATGGAACATGTATATATGTAAAATTATTTTAAAATTCCAATATTGATTTATTTTTATATATACTTTTAAATATTTATACACATGTCCACTGACATATTTGTCAAATTTAAAAATTAGGAAATACATTCAAAATCACATTTTTTTATATAAATTTAACACTATGCCAGCCACGAGTTTTTCTCTATTTTTTATTTATAAAAATATGATTACTGTGATTGTAATAATTAAATATAATTCTCACGATTTGAGTATTCAAATTGATAACAAGAGTATATAATTAATAATTTAAACAAAAAATATATATAAAAATATTTTTTTACGTAGCCAATGTCACATGCCAGCACATCAAGAATTTTTCTCTTTGGAAAATATAAATATATTTTTTAATTATAAAAATAATAGTTACCTTAATTAATTAAGATCGTCTTAATCAAATTCAAAACGAAGAATAAAAGAATATCCAAATCCTCCAATTTTGAATTCCCCTAATAAGAGCGAAGGTGTTGTGAAATACTAATGCCATGCCGCCATTCCGGTAACCAAAAAACGAGGAAGTTGCCTAATGATTTCCATGCGCGTGACAGGAATATCAACGGATACTATTACTAGCAACCTTGCACAGCTGTTCATTTTTACTTGACAGATAAAAAGCACAAGGAAATCCACAAGTAAGGGAAGAACAACAAAATCACAAATTCGAAATATATAAAAAATCCTAATAAAAACTCTCTTTTAATACTCATATCATACAATACATATTATATCTTTAGATAAACTTCTTTAAAAATACTTCTAAACAAATAAAATAAAATAAATAAAATAAAATAAACTTTTTTCATAAATAAAAATAAGTTTTCTATTATCTAATTTTTAAAAAATCACCAATATATATTATCTAAAATATGAGATACATCTTCACATGAGCTAATGAAAAACTAATTTTAATTTATAAAAAATTTTATTTCATTTTTTTTTTACTTTTTTCTTTTAAAAATACTTTTAAAAAAACTCACATCTAAATAAAAACATATAGCGTAAAGCATACCAGAGTTTAACTTTGACCCTTGCAATTTCTTCTACACCACCACGCGATCATTTGTAATATTGATGTTTCTAATATATGTTAGATTAAGTCTTTGATGGTCAAATCAATTAGATGTCCCTGTCTTTGATTAGAGGCAATTACCAAACATATAAATCTTAAGATTAATGTTTATGTCTCTTCACGTCCCTTCATAAATCATAACCAATAATTCAACACAAATTTTTTTAAGAACTAGCTCTTTTTAAAGTGAATAAAATGTGTGCAATTATTGATTAAAATATTAATAATTAAATAAATATAAAGTTAAATATATGTGTAGCAAACGCTATATAATTAATTACAAGTTTATAATATATTAATATTAACTTTAAAGAAAAAAGAAAATTAGGTGAAGGGATACTCCTATAATTTGAAGGTGAACACAAACTTAAAATAATACAAACCAGAATTTAAGTGACGCTTAGAAATAGATATCTATTTGTAAGATAGTTAAACACTTAAACTTATTCCTATGATTTTTGTTTTGTTTGTATATATATATATATATATATATATATATATATATATATATATATATATATATATATATAAGGTTCAAGGAAGGAAACACTCTTTTCAATTTGCATCTAATACATCGTAACTGTGTCGCTAAGTGACTAAGTGTGTATTTGATTTTATGTTAAATAATTAATTCTTTGTGTATAATTAATTTTAAATAAATTTTTATATGTTTGATTAAAAATTAAAAAGTGCATAATTGATTTAAGTCTAAAACTGACTGTGTTAAAAATAATTTTAGGGAGTTTGTGTTAAATAAAAAATTTAAAATGTTAGTAACTTATTATGTAACATACTTCTTGAAACACATCATTTTTAATTGATTAAAATTTATTGAAAATTTTAAATTTAGGGAAAAAATGATTAAATATGATATAGGTCTTATAAAATTTTATCATTTAAAAAAAGTCAATTAAAACAAATACATTTAAAAGAGGTGTTCCTAATATTTCTGAAATTTTTATACCGACTTTTATCCTTAATTTACTTTTATAATAAAATATTCAAATATAAATCATATTATTCAAAATTTATTAACCAAAATTAATGTTACAAAATCAATTTTATTCAAAATCAATTTTAATAATACTCATCAAATTCAAACACACACTAGCCAAAATCACTACATTGCTAAGAAAAGAAAGAACTGAATCAATTCATGAGCAACTTGTATGTTAAGTTGCACATTATATATAGCCAGAGAAGATTTCCAGCTTATTCAATTGATCAGAAAAGTATTTGAAAGACAAAATAAATACGTAGTATTTTATTTTATTTTCCTTTTCGAAGTATATGTACAAAGAGACAAACTTTGTTGTGTAAGTTGGACGGTGCGTTGACCGAAACTAAAAATGGTAAACAAGGAAATCACATGCATTCATGAGTGTTGAGTCATAACCGGAAGAAACAAAGGGAAAAAGAAGATGAAAGTGGACAACTATAAGAAAAAAGAAAGAAGAGAGACTTGAACTTAAAAGATTGGCTAGACTTTTAATTAAAGTCTTTAATCTCATATTTTCTCAATATTCATTACCATAATTCGACTAGTTTTTTTTTAATTACCATTTTATGTATTGGTCACAACCACATACAATTATTTTTTAACCATGATATTTATTGTTGAAAGATTAATGATTAATTCCTAAAATATTAAGATTTATTTAAGGGATTGATATTTTTTAACAAATATTATATATATATATATCACTAAAATTTTAAAATACTATTATACTAACAACAATTTTATTATAAAAAAACAATTTAAAAGTTAAGCATGTCGCAAATCCTAAGATACTTGTGTAAGAAGGTCTTGGTATTAAGTAATTAATAAGCATGTTATTTTTATTTTTTTGATACGGAGCATGTTATTTTTAAGAGGGCCTCAGGCACTTGTTTGAGTGGTCTTAATGCAGACACAAAATTGTTGTCATTGTACAGTGTACACACACAAAAAGGTTTACATATATCAGGGTTGAGAAAAAAAAAACATCCTCCCTCCAGTTCTTGATACAAGGTAGGGGTAAAAATAGGTTGATAGGTTGAGTGGTATGTCGAGAACCTATAAGTCAATCTATTTAAGGTTTGATATGATTTGATTAAGGTTAATTATTTGATAAAAATATCAAACTTAAACTTTTTAAAAAATTTATTTAATTATATAGGTCAATTCACATACTTTAACAAAAATCTATTCAGTCTCACAGACCGATTCATTTAGAAATAATATTTTATAATAAAAATGTTATTATTAATATAATATATAATATTTTATTTATTTTAGACTAAATTATAATTTTGGTTCCTTAATTTCTCAAATCCATTATTTTGGTTTCTTGAATCTTAATTATAATATTTGATCCCTTTAATCTTATAAATTCGTAATTTTGATTTTCTTGATAAATTATTAATAAATAATTTTGATTAATTAATTATTAAGTTAATTATAAAATTCATCAAAATCATTAATTATTAAAAAGGTGAATAAAAATTATTAATCCTAATTTTCCATAATATTATACTCCTCCTTTTCTTTGCAATTACACCTCTTCTACCTCTACTATTACACACAACTCAAACAACACTAATATCACATTAAGATTAATAGTTTTTTATTAGTGTTTTTTAATTACAAATAATTTTATTTAATTTATAATTAATTTAATATCTTTAATAATAACAATTATTAATTAATAATCTATCAAGAAAACCAAAATTATAAGTTTATAAAACTAGAGGGACTAAATGTTAGAGTTAAAAATCAAGAAAACTAAAATCATGAATTTAAAAAATTAGAGAACCAAAAATTACAATTCAACCTTTTTTATATTTAATTTACAAAATAGCCCATTATTTAAATTGCAAACTTGGTGTACTTTGTTGGCCAAGAGAAACAAACATGAGATGGACATGAAAATGTGAAAAAAATATATAGCATATTTTTATTAAATTGATCTGCAATAAGAATAGAATCATGGGACGGTGGACATCATATGGACACATGGGGTTTCTTTTTTAGGTGATTGACATTTTTTTTTTTTTTTGTCTCAATTTGCCAAAATTATGGGATCAGTTTTGATTTTTCTTTAGTATCTAATAGGCATAAGTTTAAATTGTAAAATTGTAAATTTGGTCAAGTCAGGCGTAGATGAGGTTCGACTTGACCTAACTCACTTCTACCTCTAATATAATATAAGTTTTAAAAGGAATTGATAATTTTTATAAGGTATTTGATATTTTTTATCATGCATTTAATTTATTTTTTATTAGTTATCCTTATTAAATACTCTAAGTTTTTGTATTGTTATTAATAATGGTGCATAATACTCTTAAATTTTAATTTTCACATCACCAATAATAAGTTTATTTTAATACGATAATAAGTTAATGATTATTAAAACAGATAAAATTGATACATTAATAATATTTTTAAAAAATCAACTGAATTATCTATTTTTTATTGGTCTATATGATTAATTGGAAAGTGTTTTATATCAATGATCAAATATAATTTAACATTTGGAACAAAAACAGAGAGATTATATAATTCAAGAATCTGGTTCAATCAATCTTCACATAGTGGGTGTTTGTATTTGTGTTCAAAATTCAAACCCTCAAAAAATGAATTCAGGATGTGAAAATCTGAAACAATATGTAATTTTGGTCTTAACTTGAAAATTAAACGTAATTTTCACAAATGCTTAACCAAACACATTAATAATATATAATCATAATTTTTAAATTTCTAAAAAAGGAAAGTAAATAACGTGTCTATTTAAAATTGGGCAAAATTATCTAAAGTTGGTCAAGATTAGATGTTTTAGACTGTAGACTAATTTCTTGAAAAATAAAAAATCAGGATCAACCTTATATATATATATAAGGAAAACTCTTTATATAAGGAAAACTCTTTGGGACATAACCTTCACATCTATACTCTTAAGCACTCAGTTTCTCTTTCTCGTCCCTTTTTGGGGTTCTCGCATGTAAAATTACTATATATTGCATGCAAAACGGTACTCATAGGAAGACTCTCGTTACTTCAGCTAAACAACCCTCACTCTTCACCTCCCTCACTCTTCTTCCTCCCTCAATGTCACCCTAATCCCCTTTTTTTTCCTTCCACTTTTTTGCAATTAGCAGATAACAAATAAACAAAAACCTTTTCTTTTTTGCTTCCCGTAAAACCCCTTTTCTCTAAACCCTTGTTATTCCTTGACCCATTTCGTTGGCTCCCAAGGATGACTTCGCAACGATCATCATCATCTGTGTTCGACAACGATCAGTCTCCGTCGTTGTTGTCGTCGTCTCAACAACCCTTGGCCATGCCCCGGTTCTTTTCGCAAACCCAAAACCCTGGTCAAACCCTAGAAGACGTTTTTTCTCGTCTCTCTGTATCCGCGTCTCCCTTCAACTACCCACCCTCTGATTTCGCCACCGGTAGCTCTTACGGCGTCAAAACGCCCTCAAAGATTCTTCCTTGTAACGGTTGGGGTCATGGGATTACCACTCTTCAAAGTTCCAATCTTTGGCACCCCGCATTCACCCCCAGCAATTATTCTTGTTATGATGATGGCTTTGTGGATTCCAAACCTTTGGTGAGGCAAAGAGAAAAAACCCCCACATTTGGTGGAGGTGCTTTTCCCGTTTTGCCACTCTCCAATGGGATGCAACAGAAAACCCCTGATGATGCTGGTTTCTTGTACGGATTTTTGGGTGGTAATAACGGATCCAATAATCTGGGGTTTAGTGGCCACGAAAGGCGCCTCCGATGGTTCAATGATTTGCGGAGGAGGGTTCTGTTGTTGGCTACAGATCAACATGAGTGTAGGACTTTGCAGGAGACTATGAGAAAATTGACTAGAGAAGAGTTTTGTATCATCTTCTTGGAGCTGATCAATCACGTGACTGATTTGATGGTTGACCCCTTTGGGAACTATGTTGTTCAGAGAATGGTGGAAATCTGCAGCGAAGAGCAGCTGAGTCAGATCGTTTTGAGCTTGGCTCAGTATAATTTTCAGTTGGTCAGAATTTGTCTAAGTGCGCATGGGTATAGCTGCTGCCTATTCCCTTTTCAAGATTTTTTGTTTTGTTAATTTATCTTCATGTCTTGATTATTTCTTGTTTCAGTTGTTTGTGAAGGAAGCAATTTGGGTCTTTTTCTTTTATATGTATATATTTGTGTGCAATAAAGTGGTTTTCTTTTTTCAATAGTGGTTTTTGTTTTTATTAAAGTGTTTTTTTTCCAGAATCCGGGGTGTTGAGAAACTATTGGAGCATGTTACAACCCAAGAGCAACGAGATCTTGTTTTGTCAGCTATTTTCCCCGGTGCTGCTATATTGGCTAAGGATGTGAATGGTCATCGGGTGCTTCTGCACTGTCTAAAACAATTCTCTGGAGAAGACAATGAGGTAATGTTTGTTCATGGTTTTCTTATGTACTTTATTTGAATTCGCACATTCATTTCCTTTATACAAATAGGAAATTTTGGAAACAGTGTGGTGAATTTGTGTTTGGTGCTAACTATAGGAATCAAAGTTATTTTTTAGAATGGACTATAGTAAATGAGTTCAAAATAGCTTCGTGTCATCTGGAATAGTAGATTTTTCCACTCGTGTTTAAGGGGATGACACCTGATTGCATAGCATTTTGGATTTGACTTTTTATGCGATTTAAGTTGAAAGTTATTTTCTTGGTTTCTTTTTTTCCCCTTTGGTAGGTCTTAATTAAGTTTCTTTGTAGGAATGAAGTCTATGTTTACCATATCAGATTGTATAAAGATCTTCAATACCTTCATGCTACTTTATTTTAGCCATTTTAAAGAAATTTTCTTTTAATATTTTCCTTCATCCATATTTTCTCTTCTGAAGTAAATTAACAGTGATCTGTTTGTTCTTGTTTGGCTAAGTCCTATCAAAGTAATGGAACTTAAGATAAAAGACGTATTACTCTTATTGGATTATGCCTGGTTTATCAAATTAATTTGCTCTGGTTCCTGGTTTCATTAAGTTCTGATTGTTGACTTTTTGCACAGAATCTTCTGAGTGTGGTGGCAAACAAGTGCTTTGAAATTGCAACAGATAAGACCGGGTGTGTTGTGCTGCAGCAATGCATTAACCATGCACAGGGAGAAACAAAACAGAAGCTGCTTGATGCTATCATATTACATGTTTCACTCTTAGCAGAAGACTGTTACGGGTTGGTTGTTTTTACCTTCCATATTATGTCCTCTCTTTTCTAGCCAATAAATTTAAATATGCTTTATTTTTACTTTTGTATTTTGATTTTGTTAACTCGTCTGGCAGCAACTATGTTGTGCAACATTTGTTGTCTCTGAAAGTACCAGGAGTTGCAGAATCTCTACTGGTACAGCTTAAAGGAAGATTTTTCTATCTTGCCTGCAACAAATATGGGAGTAATGTAGTGGAGAGGTTCCTCCAAGACTCGGGTGAAAAGCATTCGACATCTATTGTTTTGGAGTTGCTCCACAATCCAAATGTTGCAATGCTTCTTGTGGATCCATATGGAAATTATGTCATCAAATCAGCAATATCAGCATCTAAGGTCAGTGGTAATATTCATGTATGGGCATTACTCTTGATTCTAATGTTGCATAGTTCTTATGGTTTTGGCAGTTCGGGTTTTTGCTAGTTACTAAAGGTTGAATTGCAGGGTCATGCTCGTAATCGCTTGGAGCGACTGATCAAACTAAATTCCCAGATTATGCGGAGCAACCTCTATGGGAAAAAGTTACTTGCTTGGTTTGAAAAAGGGAGAATATAAACATGTGTTACATTGACTTTGTATAGCTGAGAAGACCCCATTCATACCACTAGGGAGTTACACTCGCGTCTTGTGTGTTGTCTCCATTGCCTGTGCCTTGAGCTATTGTGTTAGTTTGTAGTGTATTTATTCTATTTTAACTTTTTGTCACTTTCATGCGGTAGATTGGACTACAGAGGACAATGCTCAGCTGTATAGTAGATAACTACACATAATTCTCGCATGAGAGCTGAAGCAGGTGAAACAAATTGTGATACTCAGAGAAACTGTATTCTTGTGATTCTACTGTATTCCTCTGTATTGGGTAAATTCGCTTAGGGGGCAGCACTGCAGTAGCTCCTGCTACATAACTCCAAAAAACTGAGAGACATGCATGATAAATGCTTGCGCATCCCCCCCCCCCCCCCAAAACCAATAATAATTTATTCTTTATTATTAAATGTAATCTGTGAGGTTCACTCCCATATTTCTCTTTATCTACTTTAAGATTATGGGCACGTTTGGTTAACAACTCATGATCTTATTCAATAAGTTCTTATTACCTAAGAGCTTAGAGTGTTTGCTGATTGGATTGGATTAAATAGATTTTGAAAATGTGAGTTTACATAAATTAATCAATGTAATTAAGTTTTATCTTAAGGTATGCTCAAATAAAGTAACTAATTTTTTATTAATGCATAATAACGCTTTAAGGTGTGCATAATTAACATAGGGATCCAAAAAAACTCCACATGATGAATAACATAATTACCCATTTGATGGATATGGGTCGGGTGTGAATTTTTATCCATAAGTTTTATTGAACATAAGTACAGATATGAGTAGTCTAGTATTCAATCCTATTCATAAATAATAACAATAATTATTATTATTATTGGTGATTTTCTTGTGCCGTTCTAAATTAAGTAATTAATATTTTCTTTGTAAAAAAACATTATTTGCATATATGTTTCTTTTGTGGATAATTATTTGCACATGTGACAGCGCCAAAACTCCTTCAATTATGACAAAAAACGCTTCAGCACTTCAGTGGTGTATTTTCTTTGACAAATGAATATACCACCAGATTTATGTAGCACCTCAATGCCAAGAAAAAATCTCATCCTCCCCAAGTCAGTCATGTCAAAGGCTCTCATCATAGAACTCTTAAAATCTATCATCATTTCTTCATCATCACCAGTGTAAATTAAATCATCCACCATAAATACTTACCATTAACACTTTACCTTTACAACTGCTCTTGGTGAATAACGTCTGTTCATTTGGGCATTTTTGGAAACCATCATTGATGAAGTAAGTTTCAATACGACTAAACCAAACTCATGGAGCTTGTTTTAGATCATATAATGCTTTATGCAGCTTATAAACCTTATACTCGCTTCCCTTTTTTTCATAGCCCTTCGGTTGCTCCACATATACATCTTCACTAAGTTCACCATGGAGAAATGCTGATTTAACATCCAGTTGGTAGATCTTCCAACTCCTTTGTGTTGTAAATGCCAATATCATCCTCATTGTGTCCATTCGAGCCACCAGAGCAAATACTTCAGTGAAATCTACTCCTTGTTGTTGAGAACACCCTTTTGCCACCAATCGAGCCTTATATTTGTCAACTTCTCCAAGCTCATTTAACTTTGTTTTAAAAATTCATTTGACTCCAATGGTTTTGGCTCCAGCTAGCATATTAGTAAGGCTCCAAGTCTAATTTTTCTCAATGGAATTAATTTCAGAATCCATAGCTAATTTTCACTTTGTGCTCCTCACAACTTCTTCATTATTGATGGGATCTGTATGAGCAATTAAGGTCATATTAAGCTCAACATCTTCCTCAAATAGACCTTCACAACTAACATAGTCCTCCATCCAAATGGGAACCCATGTGACCCTTCTTCCTCTTGCACTGGACTCTGCTGTATCCATGGGATTTAATGTAACATTTTTTGCCGGTTGATCTTCTTCACTAACCTCTACTTCTCTGCTGCCTTCATTAGCTTAATCATAATTTTCATCCAATTCTGCCTCACGTTCTTCTTCTGTATCAATTTCATCATCACCCAATTCAAGGTCTAACAATACTTGTTCTTCATAGCTTGCATCGCACTCCCATTGTTTGTCTTCCTCAAAAATTACATCTCTGTTAGTCACCACTCTTTTAGACACTAGATCATACAACCTGTAGCCCTTTGATTCTTCACTAACTCCCAAAAGCACACACCCAAAACTCTTGTTCTCAAGTTTAGTCCTCCTAGCATCTGGTAAATGGCCATGTGCCAAACACCCAAATACTCGAAAATGTCCCACTGAGGGCTTCACACCAGACCATGCTTTTTCAGGAGTAATATTCTTGACAGCTACCGTGGGACTTCTATTTAGAACATATATGGTCCAATTCACTACCTTAGGCCATAAAGTTTTGGGAATCTTCTTTTCTGAGAGCATTGAACGAACCAAATTCATCAATGTTCGGTTCTTTCTCTCAGCCACTCCATTCTGTTGTGGAGTGTAAGCATTGGTAAGCTGCCTTTTGATGCCACACTGATTACAAAACTGATTGATCTCTTCTAAATTGAATTCACCCCCTCTATCAGTGCGTAAGCACTTGATATACATGTTTGTCTCCTTCTCAACCAGATTCTTAAAACATTTAAATGAATTTAAAGCTTCTGATTTTTCTACTAAAAACTATACGCATGCTTTTCTACTAAAGTCATCAATAAAGCATAAGGCATACCTCTTCTTGTTGTTTGATGCAGGAGTAATTGGACCACAAATGTCTGCATGTATGAGTTGGAGCTTATGAGTTGCTCTCCATGAACTCTTCTTAGGAATTGGATCTCGGTGTTGCTTCCCTTTCCAACAATAAGTACACGCCACTATGGTAGATAGAAGATGAGGCAGTCCACGTACCATATTCTTGGATTGCAAAATTTTTAGACCTATATGGCTTAAATGACCATATCTGCGATGCCATAAGTGAGAGAGATCTTGTGCACTTGTGTGAAAGCAGACTGCCTTCTTTTCTTGTGCACTAGCAAACAATGGAAACATCCGATTTGCTGACATGGTGGCTTGGATGATCAAACCTTTGTTGGGGTGGTAGATCTTGCACATTCCTTCATGAATGAGAATTGCAAGTCCCTTTTCCTGCAGTTGCCCTATACTCAGCAAATTATTCTTCAATTCTGGAACATAAAAGACTTCTGTGATGACATGGTTAAAACCATTCATATACACTCTGACATTTCCTCTTCCTTTTATTGTCATTCTGGTGTCATTCCCAAGCTTTACTTGTTGTCTGAAATTCTCATCTAATTCACTGAACATCATTGCATCTCCACACATGTGATTGGAGCACCCCGAGTCCAAAAACCATATTTCCTCACATTTGGTATCATGCTTTTCAACGCTGGCCATTAACAACATTTCCTCATGCTCCTCTGACTCGATATAATATGCCTCATTTTCCCATGTAGGACATTCGTACTGAAAATGGTCAAGCTTGTGACATCGATAACATTCAACAGTGGCTTTGTTGAAAGTTTAACGCCCTCTTCCTCGACCTCTTCCTCTGAAATTGCCTCTGCCACGTCCTCTTCCTACATTTCTCTCATCCACAGTCACTTTTAAGGCTTGTTCTTCCCCATTGCTCCTATGAAACTTTTGTTCATGCACAATGAGTGAACTCTGCAGTTCATCAATTGTTAGTGCATCAATATCCTTAGATTCTTCAATCGAGACAACTACATAATTGAATTTTTTTGTCAAAGTTCTAAGGATCTTCTCTACAGTAGTGACATCTTTCATTTGTTCTCCATTCACCCTCATCTTGTTTGCTATTGTCATCACCCGAGCAAAATATTCATTAATGCTCTCACCTTTTTTCATTTCCAGAGTTTCGAAGTCTCTTCTAAAGCTTGAAGAACCGAGCGCTTCACCTTGGCACTCCCTTCAAAAAAAAATTCATCGAGTCCCAAATCTTCTTAGAAGTGTCCTTTTGCAATATGGTTTCAAGAATGGTTCTGTCAATTGATTGAAAAAGGTAGTTCTTCACCTTAAGATCTTTCAATTTCAGCTCCTCAAGCCTTTGTTGTTGCGCCTCTGTCACAGCTGCTCCTACTATCGGCTCCTCCTAACCTGTCTCAATCAAACTCCAGTATTCCTTGGACCTTAGGAAGTTCTCCATAAGCATACTCCAATGGTCATAGTGACCATCAAAACGTGGAATAACTAGTTGGACAAAAGAGCCCTCGGACATCTCCCTTAATCTCTCGTGTTTAAACTTTCTTGTGTTTGCAAGTCAAACAAAACTGCATTTTTCTTTTCTCTCAGGCCCAGTACTGGCTCTGATGCCAAATTGTTAGGCACAAATGAATGAAACTATGCAAAAAGCTCAATCAGGTGGAGAAAATGACTTGTGTATTTTATTTGAAATGCAAACTTGGCTTTATATCCACATTACAATTGAAACAGAAAAATAAAAATTGTTGCACACATAGCTTTTCTTTAGCTACATGAGTAACATAACATACTAATTCAAAATAAACATAATCCCTAAAAATTAGGACTTATTTAGACTGAAATTGATTAAGGGTTTGTTTGAATGTTAACTTCTCTAGAAGTACTTCTAGAAGATAAAAGTAAGAAGAAAAAAATGAATTGAGCTTCTCCATAAGCTAAAATAAGTCTTTCATTAGTTAATTTGTAGATGTCATCTCATCTTTTAGAGAAGTTATATTGGTGAGCTTCTAAAAATTAACTGATGGAGAGCTTATATTTACTTATGAAAAAACTCATCTTATTTATTTCTTCATATTTTCTTCTTCTAGAAGTACTTCTAGAGAAACTTATCCAAACAGGTCCTAAGTCAACAAAGCTCCTACATGCTTAATTTAGATTTAACTAGATAATTCGTTACTGATTGTGATAAATTTTTACTATAGTATGTTGAGACTATATACATTTTGGTTATTTAAAATTTTAAACATATCAATCCATTGAAATAAATAAAGGTACACACAATAAATGGGGTCAAGTTGAGTGTAAGAGTTCTTGAAAACATTTTCGCAAAATCTTGATCAAATATAAGTTTAAACTGAGTTTCTTTCAAAAAAAGGTGTAAACTAGTTTGCAATATGAAAACTTAGATCCGTTAGGGAGAAAGGGAAACATAAAATTACACAAATATTTATATTGATTCATTCTATAACTTAGAATTGCGTTTAGTCCCTTCATTTTAAGGAATTTCACTAACAACGTACAATAGTTTTTGTTGCCGCTTACATCAATGTGACCAAATCATGAGGTTATAGATATCAAAGTGTGTGTTTGGTTTGATGTTGGAGCATTGATTGAGTTTAGAATTAATTTTGAATACATTTTCATATGTTTGATTTTACATCGTTAGAGAAAAATTCAGAATTGATTTTGAGTCTAAAATTAATTTTGAATTAAAATATTTTTTTTATGTGTGAATTGAAGACAGAGAATTTATGATAACTCATGCATTAAGCTTAACCAACTTTGAATAACTTCTGCGTTGAATATAAAAATCTATACTAGATTTTACTCTTAATTTGATTTTACAATAAAAATTTAAATATAAACCATATCATATCAAAATTAATTATAAAATCAATTTTATCAAACCTTCATCCAAACACACACTAATTATTATTTTTTTCATTAAGTTTCTTCAAACTTTCACAAATTTCACCGGATGAAAAGGTGACTCATGTAGGTGAGGATTTGAAACTTAAGTTCAAGATACAAAGCTTTGATAATAAAGGTACATGAAAGAATGTAAGTTCAGAGTTTCATCCAATGAAAAAAGTTTAGAAGGGATTATGTTCACTTCTCTATGTCTGAACTTTGTTGAAGTCTTGCTTTTATACACCAATGAGAAGTATTTGTTGAAAGAGCTTCTTCTCATTCTAATTTTTCATTCCATGCATGACAAACTTTTTTTTGTGTTATTATAGAGAGAGTTTGTCCTTTTTAGGAGGAAAAAGAAAAGATGATAATACTGTTACATTGACAGTCTACTTAAAAGTTATGTTATACTTAATTATTTGACACAATGAGAGTTGTTTGTATTTCACCTTCTTCATCATGCAACAAGAAAATATTACACGAACTCAGTACATAAATAAAGGTCCAGTTGAAAGGGTATCGCCGAATCGTCTAAAAGGAATGTTACTTGGATGCATTTTGTAAAAAGTATTGATTCGGACACTTTTCATGAAAAATCATATTTTGAATCTTTGCTTAAAAACTCGTATAGCTTTAGACAATATGGATTTCATTCACAAAACCTAGTTGTCTTTCAAAGCAGACATTCTTTAGGAAAATAGTACAAACAAAATCTTCTTTTATATCCGCTCATGTATTTATCCTCTTATTATAAATGAAGTGAAGTGATCTTGTTATTCTAAAAAAAAAAAAAGATATCCGTTCATTTAACGCATTGTTAGATCATTCAATTTTTTTTTTTGGTATTATCAAAACAATTTTAGGGATTAGACGTTCTATACGTGTTTAGATCCAACATTTATATGCATGTTTTTTTTTTGTTAACATTTATATGTAAGTTTAGGTTTAGCACTTATTTATTAGAAGTAATTTTTTTATCTATTTAAAAAGTTTTTTTTTATAAAACAAATTATTAAGTTGAACTAAATTACACTTATAAAAAAGTGTATATCAAATAATAACAAGATTAAATTAATTCAAAAATAATCTTTTTTTAAAGGGAAAAAGTGATAAAACAAATTATATTCAAACCTTATAAAACTTATCCTAATTAACCTATTATGTTTGAATTATTTTTTTTGGAAGTAAGGTATTCCCATAGCTAGAGAATTAGATCCTTGTCAGCATGCTTAAAAAATTCAACTATCTACAAATTATGTTGGACCTTGATGGTATCTGAATTAGTAGAACTCTTAAGCATGAAAGAATTATAAATTTGGTTGAGTGGTAAAAGGAGAAGGGAAGGAGAGAAAGATTGTGGATTTAATTTCCTCCGCTAAAAAATTAACAATTAATAATTAATATTTGTTGATAATTTCTTCTTCTTAAGCATGATAATTTAATTGTATAATATTATACTATTAGTATAAATCTATAGTATTTACACTAATAGTTTAGATTTAATTAAATAAATATTACCCCAACAAAGATTAAACCATTTGCATATATAACATTTTTAATTGATATTTAATAAAAAATATTCTTAAAATATTAAATAAGTATTATTTAATTTTAAAAAGAGTAAGCATCACTAAAAAAAGACCAACTTAGCGACCGTTTTGTGTTTAGAAAATGAAATCTCTTAATGGAGACGGAAGTAGCGACTAATTATCCAGTTGCAAAAGTTTTAAATAACACTGGTCGCTGCTTGGGTGGCAAAAGTATTATTAAAGCAAAACGATTATATGTAATGCTTTGTCACCTAAACACTCGGTGGCTAATGATATGTAAGATTGCGACTTACATCTTCGGTCGCTAAGTATATAAAAAATATAAATTGCAATATTGATTAACCGCAAGAGACTAATTAAATTTAGAAACGTTCGTATATACAAAATTAGGACAACGATGAAGCCAATCAATATTACGTTTCTCAACCCACCCAATTCATAAATCTTTATATTATATATACAAAATTCATAAAACATGAGAACAGACATCATAAATAGGATAAAAGATGTAGCGATGTAGACCTAAAAGTAAAAAATAGTCTCTAAAAATACAATTTATTAATCACTTTAATCTAAAATTCAAAAAGTTGCTTAATTAAATAGATAAAGTTAATATATATTTAAAGACTAAAATGATAATAAACAATAAAGTTTATAAATTTATTTAACATGTTACAAATTTATTTTAATTTGAATTTCTTTATATAACTTCAAAGATTAATTAAGATGACAGAACTAAAACGATGTTTTACTCTCATAAATAGTAAGCTAATTAGACGGAATACTTAAGTTGAAGGGTAGCTATGCTAATTAACTAGAAGGAATTCTTAAGTGGAAGGGTAGCTACATAGATCCGTGGCATAATGCAGTATAAGCCTGAAGATACAATACAAGGTAGTTTATTGGAATGGAAAGTGTGATAATGAAATTAGATATTCTTCAAGGGCATTTGTCCTTGCCCTTGGAGTTCTTCAAGTCCCTGTAGCAAGGGCACTCGTCCTTGTTTCCGTAAGTCCCAGATGGCACACAGTTGCACTTCTCGCAGCAGATCCCGCAAAACTTCAAGCATCTGTCCTGAACCCCAGCTTTGGCACACCTCTGTGCGCACTTTGAGTCACAGAAAGCTAAATCCACCACACATCACACAATGTACACATTAATTAATTTTATCACTTAATTAGTAGCATACAACAAATTAAATCAAGCAGTAACTATATATACAGCACTAAAATATTTGCAGTGATAACAAGTGATCATCGAGGGAGGGAGGGCTTACGAGAACCAGCCATTGAGATTTCCAAGAAAGAAGAGCTGAGGACAAGGCACAGAAGTAGCACATTTGCGAACACGAGCTTCATCTTTCTTGCACACGGAGGAGTACCTTTACCAAGTTGTGATTGTGACGAAAGAAAGGGTTCGGGCCAGAACTCTATAAAGAGCTTACTAGGTTGTGTTGCGGTAGTGTGAGCCAGTTAAGGATGCTATTTATAGTAACAAATGAAGGGTAGTTACTAGTTGGGTGTAAGGTCAAGAATATCTTACGTCTGAAATTTATTACTACTTCTTAGTTCCATCGAATATGCAAGCAGGATACAGCTGGCCATTTCCTAGTACTGCTAAGTGCTTAATTAACATCATTCTTTGCTAGACAACACATGATTTTATTAAAGAGAGAAATATATACACAAGATAAAGGATGTTTTTTTTTATTCCTATAAATTCAACATGCATTAAAAGATTTATAATATTTATACATTTTATTTAAATAATTGAATTAGATTTTATTAATATAAGAGAGTTATATTAATTACTATAAAGAATATATATATTAATTGTATTTCTCTTTTATTATATATATCTTTTTCTCTTTAAGAAAAAAATTATTAAAATAGTATATGTAAAATATATTGCTAATATTTTGAATTTAATTTTGATATGTTATCAATATAATTTTTTTTATATTTTATTAACTAATTAGAAAAAAATATTAAGCATAACTTCAAAATACTAATTACTATAAAAAAAATATACAATTTACTAAAAAGTCATTCATCATTAAATTTATTTCAAGATTTAGATTGACGATTGTCATAAGTTAGAGCATGACATCATTTTAACCAAAAAAAACATGGCATTATTAAATTTATTTCTAGGTTTAGATTGACGTTTGTAGTAATTCAGAACATGGGCAAGAGAACCATATGTATGGTCATTACCCTGCATATTCATATTGCCATTCTGCATGCCATGCATATGCTCATACCATGATGTGAGTTTACTCATGCTTTGCACCGAAAGTCTAGACCCTTCCCAGTTCTCACACCTTAGTACTCAGGCGCATCTTTATGCCCTAGATAATTTATTGAGAATTTACATTTTGTTTGATATGAAGGTTATATATGCATGCGATCGAATATTGTTAATTATGACAAGGATGATATTCATTAGTAACATAAAATATATATATATATATATATATATATATATATATATATATGTCAACCAGATTCAATAATTGATACTTGAATAAATTACAACTTTAATTTAGGAAGTTCTGTGACACAACCTGTCTTTAGCAAAGATCAACGATTTTTTTAATGCAATTATCATAGAAACGAACTTTGAATCCATAACTTTATTTAAACTATTTAAATCCCTCAGTACAAACTCAATTCTAATAATTTCAAAGATTAACGACTAAATATGTAGATAATAGCATTTTGCCATTTTCCTCAAATTATTCGCAATTACATATCCTTTCAAAAAAAAAAAAAATCTCAACTACATATATACATACTTTTAGGCTTTGAGAGTTAGGAAGAGAAGGGAGGGAAGGAAAGAGATTCAAAGGGAAGATAGGGGAAGAAAAGGGAGAAAAATGAGAGAAGTTTCTTACTCCTTGTTTGGGAGTTAAAAATATATTAAGAGAAGGAAATTAAGAGTTAATAAGATGTTAAATGTGAAAATTATATAATTTAAATGTAAAAATATATTAAAAATATATTTTAATATATTTTTGAATTTGTAGTTGGGGTAGGATACTAATTTTAATTACTTATCCTTCTAAAAATCCTCAAATTGGAAGAACAACAATTTTTAGACTTTTGAGGATTTCAGAGGAGTTTTAAAAATCCTCAAATCCTTCTCCTCAAAAATTAAAGCTCTCAAATAAGGAGATGTCACCACCTAAACCTTTCTTTTCCCTCCCTTCCCCTCTAAAATCCCTCTCCTAAACAAAACCTTAATATCTATATTTATGGGATGAAATTGTCCATTTCCTAACACGTTTTTTTTTTTTTTCTTTCAAATTCTACAAGAAGGGAAATGACACATGAAAGTTTAAGCGGACCCAGTTCCCCCTCGAATCCATGTTACAACAACAGGCATATCCCAAAAATCTCTCTGTGAGGCTACGATAATATGGTTCGTCATCGTCTACCATCAATGTGTTTTGTGCTCTATCTTTTTCTGTTCTTTTCTTCTTTCGACAAATCTTTGTTTGCCATTTCTGCAAATGACTCGATGCAAAGAAAACATCACACGAGCGCCTTGATATTCCATATTGTTTTCGTGATATAATAATAATTTTCATTTTCTGAATAATTTTATATATGTATAAGCTTATATATATATATATATATATATTTAACTTAATCTGTAACCAAATTAAAAGAATTAGCTAGTATTGTCAAGTAAAATTTAATAATCATTTTATGTATTGATTATACTTATAACATAATTACACTCTTTAAAAAACTATATTAAATTAAAATTTCATATAGATAAATTAAATTTATAATTTTTATATAATTTATAGATTAGCTAGTATTTTATCACAATACTTTATTTCAATATTGACACGATTCTTTAAAATTTAAACAAATATTGACTAAAGTATTGTATTTTAAAAATAATAAATACATATCATTATTAAAATAATATTACATGATCTAATTAGTTGAATTAAATTTTACTAAAAAAATATTAATCATGTAAATGTTAAAAATTTAATTATAATCATCTTTATTTTCTGGCATTGTGATGCTTCCTGTGTCGGCAGTGTCAAACTTACAGTAATGGTCGTTCATTTGCTGTTGCTTTTGCTTGCGGTTGAACGAATGTTTTTGTAATGTTCATCAAGCATAATGTTTTTTTATTTTATTATTGATATGAAGAATAATAATAACTCCCTAAATTCCATGGTTTGTTTGAGGGTTTTTTTGGACAAAATATTCTTATAGTAAAAAATTATGAAATTAACTTTTAAGACATAAAAATCATCGAAATAAATTGTCTTTCAACAAAAACTTCTCAATATGCATCAACCTGCACAGAATCAAACTTAAACTGTTCAAAGAAGTCAATCATCTACTAAGTGTGTTGTACTTTGTTGGTGGTTTGTTTGAGGGATGGGAGCACCGAACCATTGCTCATTCTGTAAATTTTCTTTTTTTGTTGGGAAAATTTCAATTACCAAATACGTGTTAAAAGCCAATTGTATATTCATGGCTAGCAAAAAGATTCGTGCTGCATTGATGGACCAAGGTTGAGCTTGCAAAACACAAATGACAACCCAATTGCGTTGCATTTCTGTATTTGGATCGTCTTGAATTAAAAGTCTTCTTCCTCACTTGTTTTCATCCCCAGATAATATCTCTAACCAAACGACGAACACTGAACATCAACAATGTTATCATGTTACAAGGGTGTCACTCTATCTACATATGAAATATTAAAGTTCTTTAACTAGTTTTGTTGCATGACATTTATTTTATGCATATGTTTATTATTGACTTTATTTTTTTTAAAGCTTTTCAAAATTTAATTCTTAAGTTTAGGTATTTTTATTTTTTAAATAAATAAAATTGAAAGAATTATTTTTAATAAAATATGTCCATCTTAAATAAAAGATAAAACCATATATTCTTATAACATCTATAAATAACAATTTTCGCTTGTTCGTAAATTCTGTTATCTTTAATAGATCTTTCACATATAATATTACAATCTCTCTTTAATTTTTTCATGTCATAAGAAATTTCTAAGTGGGAAAATTAAAAGTGAAAGGATAAAAGCCCAAAAATTAACATTTAGTATCAAACAAGATTCCCTCGATAGAGGAATACATGTAGAAAGCCAAAAAAAAAAATGTTAAAAGTTAATTAAACTAATAGTCGTATTTCATTAAAGTTTAAAAATTATTATTAAATGAATATAAAAAATAAATCAATCAAATAGATTGTAAAGTAAAATCATATTAATTTTTTTGAATTAAAAGAATTAATCACTTAATATTAATAAATTCCATTAATAATTATTTGAATAATCACTCTATAAATGAATGAATACATAGACGAGTATAAATAATCCCGTTGAATATTATTTTAGTTCTATATCTGTTTATTTATTTTATTTTTAAAATATCGTATTTAATTTTTTTATCATTAATTAATTTGAAACAATCTCATACATATTAATTGACGCACTTAGTAACATTATACTTTACTTTTTTTAATATCTTGTACTTTACTTCTTAAATCAAATGAATAACTTATTTGTATATATTTTCAGTCAAAAATTATTGTTAAGTGCTTCAATTTTATAAGGATAATAATTATTTTGGTATTTAATGAGTGAATAGAAGAAGAAAAATAGTACAAAAAATATTTCATCGAGAAAAAATTTAAATTTTGGAAAATAATTTAATTCTTTTAATTAAAGAGAATAAATAAAAAATATTTTCCTTCGATCTCTTACTTTTGATTTTCTTTAGAAAAGGTTATTATTTTATTTCAAATATTTGTAATAACGAAAATATTAAAAATAAAATAATATTTTTATAACTATTTATAAAATATAAAATAGACTATTTTAAACTTTTTTATTTATTCTTTTTCTTTTATGTGTCCACATAAAACGATTTTTGGCAGGTTTGGAATTGCCAGTTCAGAGTGTGCTAAGAACCAGGAAGAATGTATAGTGTCAAGTTGTCAATTCATTATCATGATGTTACCCTTTAATTGGGAATTTGGGACCATTGCCAGCTTCTTTAATCTTTACCCTGTATTACACCAAGCAAAGATTATGACGTAATTCACAAGTTGGAAACAGTTGCGAATATGGCGACTACTCTTGTTTTTTAGAGGAAGAGGAAGCAAGGAACCGCAGTTTTAACGTGAAAGCAAATAAATTATGTATCAGAATCTCTTTAGATGCAAGTTAGAATTATTTTTGAGAATTTTTATATTAAAAATATAATAATTTTTTTAATAGATAAATTTTTAAAAATACTTTTAATCTTATATTTAAATAAGTTAAATCTAGTTCGTTAATTTGGGACAGTGAACTCATATTATAATTAGGTGATTTTTTTCTTTTAACAATATATTTCATATTAATTAAGATTCAAACCTTAAAATATCGGTTAAAAAACACAAATTACTATTAATTGTGCCAATTATTATTGATATGTAGTTAGCCAATTAATATTGATAAGTATGCCTTCAAAAAATTTATATTAGTATAATTAGTTTTATTATTTATAATTAACTTATATTATTATACGTATTGCAACTAGGTTATACTTACAGAAGAAAA
>PYAF01000074.1:495756-520613 GCA_007407185.1 Glycine tomentella
ATATCGGTTAAAAAACACAAATTACTATTAATTGTGCCAATTATTATTGATATGTAGTTAGCCAATTAATATTGATAAGTATGCCTTCAAAAAATTTATATTAGTATAATTAGTTTTATTATTTATAATTAACTTATATTATTATACGTATTGCAACTAGGTTATACTTACAGAAGAAAATTATGTATTTATTCATCACGTGAGTTTTTATCTTAGTATCGATAAGATTAGTTTTATTATTAAATGTGTAGATGAATTGATAAATGTTATCAATAGTTTTCTCAAATTTTAATCTTAGATATATTACTATATTAAATACTTAGAAAGAAATTATTATTTATAATAATTCTATCCAGTTGGAATAAAATGATTTCTCTTAGAGGTTACATGTATTTTTTTAGAAAAAAAGAAAAAGAAAAAATGAACTTTGTAAAAAAAGAAGAAGATAAAATCAACTTAAAAAATTCACTTGAAATAACTATGGAGAGATTCATTCAAAAATGATGGCAAGACAAAATTGTTGAATTTATTTCCTTCCAAGAGACGGGAATATGGGAGAGTTGCTACGAATTGAAAGCAGATAATGACTGCTTCCTAATGTTAGTTTGCCCGTTAATCGAGTCATCACATGATGAGTCAACGACCCCAATTTCACTTTCTTAGACACGAGAGCAATTCGTACCCAATTTTACTTTCTTTTCATAGAGCCATGATTTGTTGTCGGTGTTCGTAGAACTTCTCCAACAAAGAATTTTGTAAGAATTTTTTTATTATAATTTTCAGGATTGTGTAATCTCTTGCTCACTGTACAATCGGCTGTTTTTAAACTCATTGATTTATGATATCATAAAAAAAATTATTAGGACAGTCAGACTTATTTTTCTTCTTTGGTAAAATGTATTTTAAACCCCTTATCAACTAATCAAATATTTTTTTTGGTAAAATATATGTTGAGCATATAAGAATTTTAAAATATAATTATATATGATTTTTTCAAAAAAAATTTAATGATTATTATTATTATTATTATGTCATTAGTTAATATTTTTATCTAATAATAAAGACTAAAAAAATAGAAAGATTAAAATAAAAAAAATTAAGTGAATAAAATAAAGCACGTACTAAAATATTAGTATTTATCTTTTTTCTTATGATGATTCTCTCCTTGTTGTGTAATTCTGGACCTTTTATATATTGTTTTAAAATAGTAAAATATTTTTTAATGTAAATATTTGATTCAGATTAATGTAAATATTTTTCTTAATTACTAACATGGTTTAAGTAATGTCAAACTCGGTTTCTTAAAATAAAATTTTGTATTCAAATTTATAAATAAAAAAACGTGATTGAAAAAAAAATTACATTAAAAATAATTAGTCAAATTTTTTAATAAAGATTAATCATTAATAAAATATATTTCTTAATTATATTCAACAACTCTATTAATACTCAATAAATTTTAAACCAAACAGACCTAAATAACCTGGGAGACATTAACTTGAATTTGATTGAGTTAGAGAAGTCAAAGAATCAATTATATTGGTTTTAATTCCTTTTTCTTGCTTGTCTCAATTGTATGTCAAGTGGGACAAAAGCACAATTATAACGGTTGTGCTAATATTATATAACGGGCAATATGCATAATAATAAACATAAAAAAATTAAATAAAAATCATCTTCATTTAATTTAGATCATCTATATTTTTTATTGAATATAATTTTATTTGAATTGAGTAAACTATTATAAAAATAAAGTTCTCTTTCTAGTTATTTAAAATAATTATATATTAAATAATTAAAATATCTGATTGAATTGAAATAATTATACACTAATTGATTCATTAGATCGGTGGTGAAATAATCATCTTCCTTAATAGTGGGGAATTAAATGTTAGTTAAAAAAAAATAATCAGAAAATGGCACAATGGAATAATAGGTTATAGGACATTCGGCCCAATTGCCCAAACATGTCTGCAATATTGCTTTTAGACCACAGCCTTTGGGCTGCGTTACCTTTTATCTCTTCTCTCAGAAAGGAAAAAATATGTAGTTAAGCTGTAATGACGCTACTATACCTTCATGTCCTGCTTCATTTTTCTATTCTTTTTAACCGGTATAAGTCTTTCTTATCAGAAAAATACTTAAATGAAATATTTCCGTATGAATGAGGGTGGAGATGATCTTTCTTTTCATTTCAAATAAAACAACGTTTTTATGTTAAAGGAAAGATTTTTTTTTCTTTCTCTTAATCACCTTTCTTTTGTGTGTGTTGGTTATCTTCAATCTTAATTGCAATTTGGATATCATTTTACAGAACTGATTAACTCAGGAAGCCATCGTTAGATGGATTAATTTAGATTTAATTATACTTTTAATATCTATAAATTTTGAATTCACAATTTTCGTCTTTCAATTTTTAATAGGCACATTTTAGTTCTCAATTCAACTTGTATGATTTATAATGCAAAAAATATTTTATATGTAATATTAATGTGAGATAATTGCACTGTAATTTGTTCCCCAAGTATAATCAATGTGTGAATTTAATTTTTATTTAATATTAAATTATTATTATTTTAAGTTAAACTAAAATATATTTTAATTTAAAAGGCTATGAAATTTTTATAATATTTTGTTAAATAATACAACATAATTGGTGTGACAAAATCATAAATGAGAACAAAATTGGACAACAAGGAAATGAAAGAAAAAAATGAATGTAAGTTTATATTTAGAATAAAATATATTTTTTGTTTCTGTAAAAAATGTAAAATTTGTTTTTAATTTTGTAAAAATATTTGTCAATTTTCGTTCTTAAAAAATTATAATATGTGATTTTTTGTTCTGTTAACTAAACCTAAGTGGTGGGTTATACAACTCGTGTCACTCCCTCGTTAGTTACTTCCTGTTGACTCATCCAAACATGTGTCCCCTTCTTCCCTAACGTTTTGAACCCCTTTTTCGGTAATGTGTTAGTTGGGGTCACGCTGCGAAAGGTTGATGGTTGATGGTGGTGGTCTGTGGACATGGCGAGCGTTGTCCGCTTCGTCCTATTCTTCCTTCCGTTTTTCTCCCTCCATCGCCCGCTTCGCTATCATCCGGTGCCTCTCCGACCGTGCCGGAGACTTGACGTACTCGCCATTAAGCACGGGAAGGCCCTCATCTACATTGTTGTCGTTCACGAAGCTCCCTCCGACCGACATGGTGTCGCTTTTCACGAGCTGTGACTACCATCATTGGCTCCTCGTCATCCATGAGTTCGCCGGCGAAGGCTGCACCAAGCCACAAATGATTGATTGCTACATTCAAACCCTCGCCAAGGTTCTTGGAAGTTCAAGTTCCCCCCCTCTAGTTCTTCCAAATTCAGTATTTGTTCTGAGATTTTTGTTGTTTCCATTTTCGTCAAGTTTTTGTTTCCATGGTTTTGGAGGTAGAGGAATAGGAAAAAAATGTGTTGATGTCGCGGTGGGTTCTTACATGGTGTTGTCAAAGGAGTCTACAGGGTGTTGTGAATTGGGGAATGATGCTGGTTGGTTCTTACAGAACTCTTATCAGACATTTTGGTGAGCACTGGAATAACGACTAATGTTGCTTTACAGAGAGGAACCTTACATTGTTCCAACAGTGCAATAGAGCATCAAATTTGATTGCAATTTGTAAATCGTGTTCTTGTAATGAGATGCAGATTGGTTGAGAAAATATTAATAACTATAGTGTATGTTGCTATATGGTTAAAAAAAGGGCTATTTATTTGGTTATCAAATCTACTTCAGGAAGTCTTATAACGAGGTGGGAAGGGTTTGAGTCTTATGATCTGAGATGGGTAGAGGTGAATTTGCAGGAGCTTTTAATGTATATGGCTGCCATGTTTCGGAAGGAGTTTTTTTGTAAATAAAAAATAAAAAATCCTATAATTTAGTGTGATTTTTAATTGTCACAAATTATAATTTGATTTTTTTAAAAATTATTGTAATTTATGATGATTTTTAACTTAAAAAAATTACATGCTAAATTTAAATTTAAATTTTTTATGTATGTTCAATTTTGTCTCCTCCTAACTTTAAGTAAAAAAATAAAACATTTCAATTTTACTAGGAAGAAAAATATATCAAATTTTTGGAGGAATGAATTTCAAATTTTTTGAATATTTATAAAAAAAAATACATATTTTAACTTTATATTTAATGTATGATACCAATAATTTGACACACATAATAACTATATTTTGAATTCTGATTGATACTTATACATAAAATAAATCATGATGAAAAAAAAAACTCATCTTATATGCGTTCAAGGTTCTTGAATATTTATTTCTTAACTAAATAAGAAGATAAATTTATTTAAATATTCTTAAAATACCAATAATCTAGTCATAAATATTACGAGGAAAGTGAAATAGGTTAAGTTGTTCAACCTGTCCTATTTCCACCTTCAACCCAACGGATTGCCAAGTTAGACAAATTGAGATAGGACAATTAAATTGGTGGATTACATAATTTACATTACCTAACCTATATATACTATATAGTCACTTTTAGACAGCATGTTGACCCTCCGACTTTAATCTGCTTTAATTTACAACTATGGACTAATTCTTAGAACTTAGAAGTATGTACCTATTATCGTAAAGTCTGGTGTATTAAACTGCAAACGACAATCAAATGCACTTCAAATAAAAAGTGATCTCAACTATCTATAATCATTTTTTTATGCTAAACTATTAATCAAGAAAGTGTTTAAAAGATTTTTAGCCTTTGTATTTACAACTGGCCACCTCCTGCTGTTCAAAATACGTACTTTTAAAGCAATAAATAACAAAATGTTTAATTTACATTAATATATACGTTTTGATGTAAATTTAACGGTTTAATTTTTTTTTTTATCATTACAGTTAGATTTATCTGAACAAATATCTCAATTTGTTTAATGGTTTAAAATCAAATTTTTTGAAGACAATTTTAGAACAAATGAATGCTTCTAAGTATCGTTTTAAGTCATTAGAGATGCTTGTAATATTCCTTAGCCTTGCAATATGCTCAAATTATGGCCTCAAAAAACTCTAAAGAAAGAATAGATAGACTTGCATCCAAATACATTTCTCTGCATAGTTAAGCCTTAATTTCCAGCAGAGTTGTTTAGCTAATTCATCTAGTTTTCAGTATGATAAAATTAAAATCCAGATAAAAAAAACAAGTGAAACTTCTTTAGCATGACAAGCGAACATGTGGATTTGGATTTGAACGACTTTGAAACCGTTATATCCGAGCAAAACATGCTAAATTCCGCATAGTTTGGTGTGTCCAGATTATAAACCTAGTTCTTGACATCATGAGCATAGAACTGTTATTGTTATTTATCCATGTTAATGGTACGAACAAACAATTAATAAATTAAGTCCCCGCCTCAATTGTGTTTTGGCATAGTTAAGCGAATCTTTGAAGCATGATATGAAATAATATTCTTAAGTAAAAGATAAAATCTAAGAAACATCCTTTTTATGCTTTCCACCTATATGGCAGCCGCATATTCTTGAGACCACCACCACCTGTACTTGAATCATGTTTTTAATCCATATTCTGCTTTCAATGAGTTATGGTGTATGATTTTATTTGAAGGTGCGAATTTAGCAATGTGACGGGACCACATTCTGCTACTGATTTGAAGGGGATTGTTTTGCCATTTGAAGATGTGGTCCCTCACCTTTCCTTAGTAACATTCTCTTCAGCTATTAAATCTTATTTAACTGGAGAAATTAGCTAGTGGGAATTGTGGGCTAAGGTTGGTGAAATCTCATAATCTATTTTCAGTTTAACTTAGACTTTATACACATTTTTGCTTAAAAAGATCTTTATAGGCATAGGTGGAGCATTATAGCTGTTGAAAAATGAACTTATTTAGTTGGCTGGATACTGGACAGCATGATGATAAATTTGCAAAGAGAATAAGAAAAAGCATCACGAGTCTACGCTGTGTGCAACATATGATCAAAGTCTTCAAATTTTCTTGCTTACGTGATCCCCTTTGCCGCATAAGGACGATAAACTCTTGCATGAGAAAGGATTTATAAAAGTAAGAAAGTTATATAGATTGGAAAAAAAACGAAGATAAAAAAGCCTAGCTTTCATGAACTAGTGTTTTGATTTGAAAAGTTCTGTCGGGTAATCGATTAAAGAAAAAGAAAGTACTGTCGGGGACGTTTAGCTTCCAACAAGAAACATAGATCATGATCTGGGAGAGGAGGACCACCCCTCAACGCACCAAAGTACTTAATTATAAGAGGAACATGACATAATAATAAAAAAAAGTACGTCTTGATGTAAAAAAATTATAGAAATGTGTTGAATTGTCCGAGTGCAGTGTATGGCTGTATGCTATCTATCTCTTTCCCCGTCTCTTTTAATTCGTAACCACGAACGTGATTGAAGCTCTGTATGGTATACTAGTATTACATATGTTTGGCAGAAAGTATTTAAGTTGTGAAGGGATAATAATGATATTAATGTGCACGTGATTAAATTTAACTATGTACACATTTTTCTTAAATATATATGGAAAAGAAAATGGACCCGGAAAAGAGAATACTGTATGTTAAAGTGTCATTTTTTTGCTCTAAGAAAGAAGGTGAGTCTTAAGCAACGATAAAGTTCACTGATTTAATTCTTAGAACAATTTTGCTTCCCGCAAAGTGTCTCAGTTTATATATCTGTTCCTTTTTCTTTTGATAACAGTGGTCGTACATAAATTGAGTTTTCTTTGTAGGTATTCAAATGCACGGAAAGCCGAAAACATTAACAATGAAACAAAGTTATTTATAAAAGAAACATAAATTGTCAAATTGATATTATATTCACAACTTAGTGAACTTATTGAATCAACGACTGGAAATAAGTGTTGTCAAATGAACATTATATATATATATATATATATATATATATATATATATTACAAATGTGTTGAAAAAAAAGAATTAATGTGCAAATTTTTCTTTAATTTTAGTTTTAACCTAAATATTACATCATTCCAATCTTACATAAGATCTTTAAGGAGTGTCAGCGTGCGTCATAATTGATTTTATGAGGAAAAGCTTTACAAAAAGTCAAAAAAATATTATGCTGAAAAATTGTACAAAAAATTATTACTGATCAATTAGTAAATGGCCATATTCTTAACTTATCATGCCTCACTCATTCAAAGTTTGGTTATGCACACCTACTTTAAATGTTTAAAGGAAAGAACTTTGTCATCTACGCATGAACATATTTATCTACTGTAAAAACAAAAACACCGGAAACAAAAAGATAATTGCTCTTGTGAAGCATGCCAATTTTTTCTTATAGATAGAAACTGCTTTATTGGATATTGAAAGCCTCCCATTTATGCGCCTCTAGCCTCTAGGTGTAACATGTAGCATTCACCCCCCCTCTTTCTTTCTTCCCCCCAGCCCATTATTAACCTAGTCAATCTGGAATCCCTCATGCCCCAGGATCTTCATATATATAATGCACAGAGCATCCCAACTTAATAGTCAAAGAAATCCCCAATCAACTGAGACAGCTATGAAGTCCCAAATAAGCAAAAAAAGAGTGACTCCCATTCCCAACACTCCTTGCAACACCAGCGATCACGTGACCGAAGGGTCCTGCAAGGATCACCTTCGCATCATCCCTTGTTGTTTCTTCTGCAGCATGAGAGAACCAGATGCGTCTCTCAGAAGGGCTGGAATAGCGACCTGCTTCAAAGAAATGCCTCAGCCTCAGCCTCAGGGAGAGACTCATGAACACGTGTCGGTGCTGAGTGGACTATGGCACATCGCAATGAGCCAGCCCAACAACCCAGAGTTCCCATCCCTCGGCATATTCAAGTGCATGGCAAGTCTAATCCACAAAGGCATAAACGACACACACTGGCTTCTCACGAATCAAAACATATACATACCCTATTACGCTGCTCACATCATTGGCTCTTACACGATGAACAAGGAAGAGTTTGCACAACTGGCGGTGGAATCAGGTGTGTTACCTCCATTACTGGACCTGCTTAGTGGGAAAATCAGTTGGGTTGAGCAAAGAGTTGCTGTTAGAGCACTTGGTCACTTGGCCAGTTACAAAAGCACGTTTGAATCAGTAGCACAGCACGAACAAGAGGTGGTGAAGTTGGCCTTGAACCTGGCTTCAACTTGTTTAGAAGTGGTCTATGTTGACTTCGTATCTTTGAAGGAAAACAAAAGACTTGAGTACCACAGAAACTTGATGGCTAGAGGGGTTGGGGATTTGGAGATGGAGAATCGCAAGGCAGAGGAATGGGCTAGCCAGCTTCAGTGTTGGTCACTTTACCTTCTGAATTGCTTTGCTTGCAAAGATAGGTCTTTGGATCTCATCTGCAAAAAGGTGTTTCTCAAGGACTTGTGTGATATGTGGGGTGGTTTGATAAATCACACGTCACCAGCAGGGGTTGGACTTGTTAGAATCTTGTGTTATAGCAAAGTAGGAAGGAAAAGCATTGCTGAATTACCAAAAGTTGTGAACACTCTAGGTAACCTTTCAAGATCTTCAGATGATTGGCAGTACATAGGTATCGATTGTCTTCTTCTCCTTCTCAAGGACCCAGATACGAGGTACAAGGTTCTTGATGTTGCTGTTTCTTACCTTGTTGATTTGATTGAACTTAGAAGCCTTGGAGATAAATCCAACGTGGGTGAGACCATCTCAAAGGTTCTCCTGAATTTGAAACCTAACAGAGAAAAGGTTGGAGCAACATTAATATTGCAAGAGGTGGATAGGAGGAACAAGGAGAAGCTGCTCTCGGAGGAAAAATTAGAGGAAGCAAGGGTTTTGGTGAGTTTGATAAAGCAACAAGCGAACCACATGTTCAGGTTGGGAAACGTGGAAGAAGCTTTGTTGAAATACTCTGAAGCTCTTGGTGTTTGTCCCTTGAGGTTTAGAAAAGAGAGAATGGTGATTTATAGTAACAAAGCGCAGTGTCATATTCTGCTTAAGAACGCAGATTCTGCGATCAGTGACTCAACGCGTGCTCTTTGCTTATCAAATCCAGCAAACACGCATAGGAAAAGCCTTTGGAGGAGGTCACAGGCGTATGATATGAAGGGAATGGCGAAAGAGAGCCTCATGGACTGCATAATGTTCATCAACATGATGGCCATGCGTGTGAAGATTCCTTACCACGCAGCGCGCATGATCTCCAAACACATGGAGGCCACGTGGCTCTTTGCCACTGCTCGCTCGAAGGTGGAAAAAACTTCGCAAGAATTGAACCAAGTAGGCGGGGAGGAGGAGAACTGGGGCAAACAGCATGAAGAGGAACCACGTGATCATAAGGCCAAGATGATGATGATGGTCAAAAACAGATACAATCTCTTACACGGTAATTAATTAATTAAGCCCTTGCTTGCCTTGCAGGTTTAATTAATTGAATTTATTGCATTAATATAATTAGAGCAAATTTCTTCCAAAAGTTATCAAATTAATCTTTTATATCAACCACTTTTTTTTATATACAAGTATAGTAGACATAGGTCCCATACATTGTTAATTAGACCTAAGTGTTTATTAGGTAAATTTCTTTGTTGATGTTGAATTTACTATGATTTTAAGTAAATATTTTATGTAATTTTATATTAATTAAGTTTAGATCTAGAATTGATTATGTTGAAATAATTTTATGTAAATTTTGTGTTAAATATTTTTTTGAAATCAGTTCACTTTAAAATGCAATTTTAAAAAAAACCATTGTTATTGAAAATCAATTTTATAAACTCTAACTCAAATGGGTATATATTCAAGCTCAAAAAAGGCAATGTTTTGTATTGTAGCTGATCTGAATTTTGAGTGTATGCCTTACAGTGTTTGCGTGCGTGAGGGTCAATCACTTTTGTTGTGAACTACTTTTTCAGGTCTGTCAACCATTATTGAAGAACCTTTTCAAGCAAAAGAAGCTGGTAGGAGAAAGATGGAAAGGGCGAGAAGGAGATTCAACAAAGGTGTTGTGGGTCGATCAACGTAAGTCAAATTAAATGGCTTGTTACACATGCGGAGGAAGAGAATCTTGTGCCACCTAGCTAGCTCCCAGATAATTTTCGCCACTAGGTTAGACATATCACATATAATTATATAAATACTTTGTTTATGTACTTTAATTTGTCAGTGGCAGGTAATTAGAAATCGAACTAACAAGGCTCTCTAATCTATTTTGCATATTCAAAATGATAAATGGAGTGGCATGCATTATGGAATAGCCAATTATAAAAGAATGGCGTGACTGATATAACCCAGCATCACGCAGGGAAATGGAGAGGACCACATCTCCATTTTCAATATAATACTACTGTAACTTATTGCTCAAATTAAAAATACCCAACAACAATATTAGTACCACACAAACTAAAGCATTCCCAGTGTGTTGATCAGAAGTTCGTAACTTCGTATAAACTGCAAAAACTTAATGGAGTTTGAGAGAACCGGATGAATTTTGTAAATTTAAAATAAGGTTCTGCTGCGTTTGTCTTCTTGTTTAGATTACGCCAAACAAAGTTTTTCATCACGCCGGAGCAATAGAATAATAGAATTGGTGCACATATAGTGCTGAACAAGTACACAAACGTACTATTATTCGAGATATTTAGTTCCACCTTAGATAAACAAAAAATTCATGATTGTATTTTTGAAAGAGACCAAACAGAATCCTGATAACTTAAAATTGATTTTAGATAAATGTTTATATGTAATTAATTTTACATTGAAGAATGATTTGAGTTTAATATTGATTTATGAGTTAAATGTTAAATAAAAAATATATTAAATTTTCTACTAAATTGTTTTTGAAATAAAAAAATCTAAATATAAATGATTATGATTAATTTTATTAAATAGATTTTGTCTAAAACTAATTTTGCAAAGGTTAATCCAATTGAGATGTGACCTATACATAATTATTAATGCAATTAACAACATGAAGACAGGCTATAGCTGAACCTTCCAAGTATGTTGGGTTCCTATCTTCAAAGCCCAAAGTTCAACACTAAGAGAGGCCCCAGGACCTCCAAAATTGGCAAACCCAAACAGCCATTCCACTTGCGTTCCACGAATACACCACGGCACCACCACTTCCCATGGCACTATTATAAATTTAAATTTTAAATTTTAAAATAAAAACAATAAAAGATGTTTATTTATTGAGTTATAATTAAAATATAATCTATATACTATGAAATTTATTTATATAAAAAATACTCCTTTTACAAAATACCTAATTTTATTTTTATAGAGTATAGCATGTATAGATATGTTCGAGTATTAGTATGATATGGACGATAAATGTTTTTCTTTAAATATTTAATATAATGTATTTCTAAAACTCAATTTTTTAAAAATTAAATTAAAACATTATATAAAAAATATAATGAATAATCTAATTTTATATGATAAACTAGAATGTACAAATGAAAGAGTGAAATTTTTATCTTTTCATTCTTTCAAGTCTAAATTAGAAATTCAATATTTTTTTTGTCCTTTCTCAGTTTTTTTCTCTCTTTTTTATACATGCATTTCACACATTAATTTTACAACCACTACTGATATTTTCCAGTCATCTCAAAATACGTATAATTTATAAGTATTTGAAATTTTTAAATGTTTCTTTCTCTCTCTCGATTTTAATCTATATTCTTTTTATCTCCATCTGCAAATAAAATTTTATATCGCAAATAGTTAGAAAAAATTACCAATAATTGTCAATTTCTAAAACTAATTTTTGTCACAAATTAAATTATTTATTATAAATCTAAAATAAATTTATATATTTAAACATACTTATTTATTATATAAATTAGTTATACAAAAATATAAATTAATCATATTAAATATTAAATATTTATAGAATGCACTATTACTTAAAGATTAAATTAAATTTTTAGTACTTTAGTTTAATTTTTAGATTCATTATTTAATTTTTAAAATTGATTTAATTTGCTCTTTTAATCTAAATTGTAAAAATTATAATATGTGACGATTCAAAACTATTATTAATTGATTTTAAATCATCATAAAATATATATTTTTTTAAAAATAAATTGATTTTAAAAATTAGAAGAATAAATTAAATAAAAAAATTAAATTGAATTAATTTTAAAATGTAAAGAATTAAATTAAAATAAATAATAAATTAGAAGAAAAAAATAATTTAATCTTATTTAAAATATTAAAAAAAAAATCCCGTCTTATCTTGTTAAAAATATAGTGAACTACCATTACTGTCTGTATAAATAAATCTGGAAGTCGAAGAACCCAAGCCAAAAAGGCATCTGCTTAATCGAACTATTCAGATTCTAAAAAAATGAGTTGGTGGTGGGCTGGAGCAATCGGTGCTGCCAAGGCAAGATCAACAACTATTCATTTTCTTTTTCCTTTATTCATTTCAATTATTATTATTAAAATTTAATTGTTTTTTTTTTCTGCAGAAGAAATTCGATGAAGAGGAACCGCCGCGAAGCTTCCAGAGCGTGGGCCTGGTGATCGGTGTGACGGGCATCGTGGGCAACAGCCTCGCCGAGATCCTCCCTCTCGCCGACACCCCCGCCGGTCCATGGAAGGTCTACGGCGTCGCACGCCGCCCCCGTCCGTCGTGGAACGCCGACCACCCCGTCGAGTACATCCAGTGCGACGTCTCCGATCCCACCGACGCCGAAGCCAAACTCTCCGTCCTAACCGACGTCACTCACGTCTTCTTCGTGTCGTGGACCAACCGCTCCACCGAAGCAGAAAACTGCGAAGTTAACGGCGCTATGTTACGGAACGTGCTTCGCGCCGTTATCCCCAACGCCCCCAATCTCCGCCACGTGTCACTCCAGACAGGCGGCAAGCACTACCTCGGACCCTTCGAACTCATCGGCAAGATCGAATCTCATGAACCTCCCTTCACGGAGGATATGCCGCGTTTGGATGCACCCAATTTTTATTACACTCAAGAGGATATTCTTTTTGAAGAAACCGCTAAGAAAGAGGGTTTGACCTGGTCAGTTCACAGACCCCAAGTAATCTTTGGGTTTTCGCCTTACAGTTTAATGAACCTGATTGGGACGCTCAGCGTGTACGCCGCAATTTGCAAGCACGAGGGTGTTCCGTTAAGATTCCCCGGCACGAGAGGCGCGTGGGAGAGTTATTCTTGTGCTTCCGATGCGGATTTGATTGCGGAGCAGCACATTTGGGCCGCGGTTGATCCCTACGCGCGGAACGAGGCGTTTAACTGCTCCAATGGTGACGTGTTCAGGTGGAAGCATCTTTGGAAGGTGCTGGCGGAACAGTTTGGGATTGAGGAGTATGGGTTTGAGGAAGAAGGTTTGAGGTTGTCGGAACTGATGAAGGATAAGGGTCCTGTCTGGGATGAGATTGTGAGTGAGAATCAGCTTCTGCCTACCAAGCTTGACGAGGTTGGTGATTGGTGGTTTGTGGATCTTATTTTCTCAGGGGAGGGAATGTTGGATAGCATGAACAAGGCCAAGGAACATGGGTTTTTGGGATTCAGGAACTCCAAGAATTCGTTCATAAGTTGGATAGATAAGACCAAGGCTTATAAGATTGTGCCTTGAATTTAATTCACTCTCTTCCTGCTGCTTCTGGTTAATTTCTCATGTGCATCTCTGTTTGTATTTTGATTTTGTATTTCCCTGTAATTTATATCGTTGTATGGAATGAATGAATGAATAAAACTCGTATGAGTGGTTGGGATAATCCGGATTTATGTCTTGTGTTCTGTTTCTGTTTTGTATTCACAGTTGTCAGTTGTGCTTGAAAAGGAACTTGTAATTTTGTATCCACAGTTTCTGGTATTTGGTATTTACAGAAAGGGGAAGCAAAACTTGAATGATAAGCAAGAACCAGTTTTCGGTAACGTATATCATTGTTCTTTCATTTATATCCTGATTATAAAAAGGGGATTGCAACTTGTTAGATAAGCATCACGAGACAAGTGGATTGACTACTACTCTACTAGTCTAAAACAAGTAATATCGCGATTGGCTTGAATACAGAGTGATTATTGTATTTGAAGTGGTAGTTGCTTATCGTGATTGTTTGTTTGATAATTTATTATTTATACATTTGACTAATGTAATGGTTGCCACGTACAATAGAGTGATATGGAAAACGATTGTATTCATTCAAAAATATTATGTTATAATGTTGAGGAAATATTCGTGCTGATACGGGAATATAAAGAAAGAATACATTTTGAGAATGAGAGGATAATGTTTCGAGTTAGTTCCTAGAATCATTGAGAGTAGAGAATCACGTCTGACCTGGATGCAGATCGCGTTGTCTTGAGATGACTTGGTGAATCCATTTCCTCCATAAGTTGTTCATAAGTAGAGGCACATTGAACTTTGAATATTATGTCCCTCGTCCAAGTATATATCACGCTGATTATCACGAGAAATTAGCATCTTGTCAAGTTTGATGCCTTCAAGTCACATGTTTCTGTTTGTAGACCCAAAAAAACATTGTATTCAATCAGTTGATAAAATGTTAGAAATTTACGCTGCCAAAATTTGACAAGAGTCTCACGGTCACCCGTATAAAGAATTAAAGATGGATCTTGATGCCCTCCAAGTTCTATTTTATGTATTCATGCAATCAATGAATTAAAACTATCGAATAAAGATAGAACAGTTTGAATTTCAAATGCATGTTTTAAATTTGATTAATAAAAAAAATGAAATGGTTGAACTTTATTCAACAATATCAATTCATTGGATGTGTAAATACATGATATTTTTAACTAGAAGGAATTCCATTTTTTTTTTTATTTTAGAGAAAGAAGGAATTCCAATCTATGTCAAGGATTTTTATAGAAATAGAACACATTAAAACAAACTATATCTTTTAACATTTTCTAATGCCATTCAATAATAGTCATTTAAAATGAGTCAGAGATAAAATAGCGAATTAAGATTTAAATAATATATAAATTTTAATGTTTAGGAGAATAATTATAAAAAAATAAGTCACTGAAGCTCAAGGTAAATTAATAGTTGAAATAGCCTTTTCATTAGTAATTTAACTTCAACTTAATAGAATGGGTTAATTAAAAAAATGTTCAAGTTTGATGATCAAATGAAATGAAATTGGAATTTAGGGATCCTTTAGATTCAACATCAGCTTCGCTCCAATCTTGGATTATTGGTGAAAAACATGTTGAAAATATTTAGACAGTTAAACAAATTTTATATCGTTATAAAGAACGTCGGGACATTACAACTAATCTTGATTTGGTCATAATTGCAAATGATCGCTTAACCTTAACAACTAAACAACAACACAAGAAGTTGAGTATTTGTTATCACAACTTCTTTCTATAACAAAATTATTTCATCACTTTGACGAAGAAATAAATTATCACAACTGTCTAATTCTTCTCAAAGAATCAACTTAAACCCTCAAATCAGAGTCTATTTGTAAACTAAAAAAGAATAAAAAAAGGTTGTTTTTTTCCCTCATGAAAAAAAAACCTCATTTTAGTTGACCAAATAATTAAATAATACTAGGTATTGTAACAACTATTTCTTGATGAATGATGATGGCAAAAAAAAAATAAAGAATATGTAGTTGAATAAAATGAAAAGATGAAAATAATTTAAAAATTAAAATATGTAAAAGATATGAAAAGTTTTAAGAAAAACAAATATTTATGTATTGTTCTGAGTCATAATTTTGTTTTTCTTGGAACAATCAGCCACACACATTTAGGAGTGACCCCCACCCAAGGGAACTCTATGAAGTGAACTTTCGTGTCGGGTAAGTCCAGCATGAGTCTTTGAGTCCATATGGCCCAAGAAAAAAGGCTTCTACTCTGGACTAGTTAATTAATTAATTCACACTCACTTTTCTGTGATTTCCTTACTCTGTATAGCCAGAAAGAAGGAAAGACATGGTTATTACAACCTTCAACGGAACCGGCGTTGGATTTGGTACGCCGGTTTGGGTTTCACGATTTCTGCATATTCGCAATCTCGATTCTCTCTCACACGCTAAATTTTCTTTTTCAGGTTTCGGCGTAGGTTGCGGTTTCGGTATAGGATGGGGTTTCGGAGGTCTGTGTCTTACTTTCGAATCGTTTTTGACATTTCTCTACCTTTTACAATTTAATTTTAGTACTCAATTTTGATACTCCACTCGTTGATCTTGGAATTATGAGTCTTTTTTCCCTTCTGTTTACTAGCAATCTTTTTAAGCTTTTGCATTCATTTATTATCCAATTTAGTTGTTACTTCCATTTCCTTTTTATTTTGTTCTAATGCTAATCTTGTCGTTCCAGACGAATTCGTTAGACATGCTTGCGTAAAGGATTGTCTATTGGTATTTGGTAATTATTGAGTCTGGATAGTAGAGAGGAGATGGGAAATGAAGTAAGGAAGAAAGGTTTTAATCTTCGCTCTTAGTTTCTTGGTATAGAATGGAATGTGGGTGGACAAGCACTTCTAGACTGGTAATTTAGGCCCAATTTGGATTTGCTTCTTTCTAGCTTACGTGTCCTTGTCAATTGGATAAATATTTAACAATTAATTTATAAGTGTTTATGGAGAAGTTAAACAATGGAGATTTTGAAAAAGTTAAGTAGTGTAAGTTGACTTTTACTTATGCAATAAGTTCTAATTCATTTTATCTCCTTGGTTCTTTATTTTTTTCTTCTTCTATAAGTATTTGCTGAAAAGTTTATCCAAACTTGCTCTTGGCACATTTTCATACCATAGGATTACCCACTATAGGCCAAATACGGTGACGTGGAGTGAAGAATATCGCACTCCACTTTCTACCATCCATCCTTTCCACACTTCTGTGATACAGTGTAAATTTTCATTCCAAATCTTTTAGCACATTCTTCTCAAATTCTGTCTATCTATTGCTACTTTCCTTAGTTAAGCCTTGCACAAAGTAGTCTTAGTTTCCTACCTAGTGGACTTTAGCCTGTACTTATATTAACCATTTAATTTATGAACAAAATTAATTCTCTTCTCAAGATCTCATCTCTCAGTACCCTAGATATAAAGGTGCTTAGGCAGGTTCAGTTACAAAGTCCTCCTCTGTATGTATTGTGCAAAGGCATTGGGAAGTTTGGGGACCTAAAGAAGCAAGAAACAGTGTGTTTTGACTAGGAGAAGGCAGAGGCAGAATATAGAGCAATCAATGAAGGTGTTTCTGAACTGATCTGGATAAATAGGTTACTGGAATATCTGTCTATTCCAATTCAAGAACCTGTGAAACTCTTTATTTTGACAGCAATTCAGCCAAGTTCCTAGTTCATAATCCAATTGAACATGATAGGATGAAGCATGTAAGGATTGACAGAAACTTCATCAAATCAGAAATTGAAAATGGGTCATTTCCATATAATGTATTTATACTCATGAAATAATACTGAGATGAAATAATTTTCTTCATATTCTGCTCATAATTTACGTATCTGATCTGTTGTTTTTATCTGTTGCACAGGTATGCCATTGAACTTATTGGGTCTTGGTGCAGGTACAGTAGAATACTCCTTAATCTTGCTTCCTTTTCTGCTACTTGGTTTTAATTTTCAGTATTTAATGGCTATGACTGACATACTGTATGAAGTGACTTGCCTTCCCCCCCACACCAAAATCCTACTAGTTGAAATTGTTTGCAAATATCTATCCTTCTGGCTTGGTTAGTGCTAATATCTAACCTTATGGGATAGGATTGGCATAATTATTCTACCCCTCCCACAGCAGAAAATAATATAAAAAGAGCTGACCACCTGAAAGTAGTTCTGTTTTTTGTCTCCCAACTCTCAAGTAATGTTGGCATTGCCATTTACTATTTTATCATTTTAGTTCTGCCTATGGTACGTGTCTTTGGAATTTTTTTAATATTCTGCTTACAATATTGTTTTTACTCAAAGAAAGTTTTCAACTAGTTTTGAAAACAGACAATTTTCATTTCATTAATTTGGTCTCTTAACGTTATATTACCATGAACAGGGGGAGAGAGAGAGAGAGAGAGAGAGAGAGAGAGAGAGAGAGATGTAACAATTATTTGCAAATTTGTTTCTATTAGGCAGTATTACCATGTCAATCTCACATCGTTATAACGGCAATAGTCAGTGAAAATGATTGTGCATGTAAATATTATGTTATCTACGAGGACTGAAAAAAAAATTCAACATTTTTTTTATCAATCAAATATTATGAAATTGACCTAGCATATTGAATTGGGTGTATTGGATATAATTGTGAAGGTGGAGGTTGTGGCGTTGGAGTAGGACTTGGTTGGGGGTTTGGTTCTGCCTTTGGTAGCAAGTATCGATCCTCACGGGTCACATTTCAAGGAGTTGATTTTGATAGCAAGGAGAAAGTTAACAGCACGGAGTTGTCAAAACCCAGCACCGAAGTTGGAGGTGCACGGTAGCGTTTGTGCTTTGTAAATTCCTAGTTGGCCTATGGAGATAAATTGAATTTGTAATAACAAGAAGCCTGTGGAGATAGTACTTGTGACTTCCGATTATTGTCCTTTCAAATCGTAGTAGCACTGCAGTGCTGGTTACAGCTCTCATTTCTTGGATAATGGTTGCACTTAGTAAACAGTTTATGACATGAATGGTAGTTTTATATGTACGCTTCGTTTGGTACAAGAAAAATAAAGGGGAAATAGAGATGAGATAGTAAATGGTGTATTTGGTGGTGTGGAATTTGGAAAGTAGAAACGAACAGTAATCTGATTTGGTGTATAAATTTATGGTGGATTTTTTTTATTGGTTAAAAACAGCCATAAATTGAAATTTTGACGATTTTAAGTGTTTAGAAGTAGTTTAAAACTGACCCACAAAAATCATTTTTGAAGATGATAATCGATTACCACAAGCAAAAACAATCGAGTTTTGGGGTTGATAATCAAGGACCTTAAATTATTTTAAGAACTTAATGTAACATCACCTTAGAATATTTCTAAATTCCGAACCTTAAACAAACAATATAAAAAAAAAAAATTAGTTTTATTATTCCCTTAAACTTTTATAATTCTTTTAAGCAATGTATAATTATCAATTAATAAACCAACTTTACATTATGCAATAAAATATAAAACTCTGTATATTTTAAAATATAGAAATAAATCCATGGCAAGTAAATTAATTAAATGGAATTCTCTCTATATATATCTTCGAAATCTTGTAGACGACGATGATATGGAATTAATCATTAATAGAGCCAGTTAGATCTTCCTGTCAAGGTGGTGACTGGTGGTTGATAACCCTCGGAGGAAGAAATGGTAGTAGTAACTGAAAGTGCAACTTATCTACCACCATTTTATAAATTTTGGCACGTATCTTGTTTCAAACTAGACCATTTTTTTTTTCTTGTGTCATAGGAACTACGCCAAAAATTCATAAATTATGAAGCATGGCAGAACGAAGGGTTTTCACTCTCAGGTTGCCCAACATAAATCCAACAAAGATTGTTGGCTGGTGATCAATAGCAGAGTAAGTAGTACCTTCTTAATTTGTGTCTCATACACACTCATAAAAATGAATAAATTAGTAACCAAGTTTAATAACAAAAAATTGTTTTACCGTGTTAGTTTTGAAGTCATTAAGTTTTAGTAACAGATTTTCTTAAAGATTAAATATAGATTTTTCGTTATTATTCCTTTTATTTTTCTAGTAATTAATTAAGAGATGATTTCTAAAAATTAACAAGGTCTCGGGCCGGAATCATCCACATAGAAAAAATGTAATTGGCAGAGGATATTTCATTGAAGTTGGTGTTTTTGTAGCTAAATTGCGTCTAAGAAAATAGGAAATCTAGCGTAAAAACATTTTTGTTGGTGTTGGACGTGACAAAGTTCTTGGAGGAACACCCGGGAGGGGAAGAGGTGATTCTAGAGGTAGCTGGAAAGGATGCGACAAAGGAGTTTGATGTTATTGGACACAGCAAAGCTGCGCAAAACATGGTCCTAAAGTACCCAAGTGGGTGTCCTCCAAGGTACCACAGTTCAAGAGGTGAAGGATGTTGTGGACAAGGAATCCGACACCGAAGAGATGAGTGCCTTCGTGATCAAAGAGGGTGCAAGGTCTAAGTCCCTCGTTTTTTACGAGTTCTTTGTTCCACCTCTTGTAGCGGCTCTCTATTTTGGTTACCGATGTCTCACTAGCTCATCTTACTGAGACTCGCTTTCTGAATGTTAATTGTATATTTGTATTCGCTTTTAATTGAGACTTGAGAGTTGATATCTATCTGTTGGAGGATGAAATATGGGTTAAACGATAAGAACTCTTTCTTTTTTTGTTTTTTGGTCCATTGTATTTGGAACACTTTGAAAATAAGTTTGTTTTAGTCACTTTTTACTTTCTAATACACTTCCAACGGAAATCTATGTCTCTATGGTTATTGACGTTTAACTTGAAGTGAGTCTTCAAACACGCGCTTATTTGGTTCAGTTGTTGATTTCTAGCACTTTTCAATATACACTTCCATTCAAAGGATCTGATATTTTCCGGAATTGAGCGCATAGCTCAGATGTGTTTGATTTTTCGATGGAACGCAATTTAATGGATATAATTAACTCAACATAAAAATTTGTTCCTTGCACGTGTTGCTCTCATAATGCGCAAACGGTTCCCTACACGCAATCAAACAGGCTCAAATGTCTGGTTGATGGAGAATTGCTTTGTAGCAGCTAATCTAATTATGTCATATGATTTTTGTGTTTATTTATTCTTTAGTTTCTTGCATTTATCACAAACTAGTAGATGGTCGTGTTGGTAAAAGAAATTCTCTAAAAACAATAAAAACAAATGACTTTCTAAAAATAAAGCTAATCAAAACACACATTTGTACATTTCAGTGTGTGTATATATAGCTCTAGTCTTCTTTTTTTTTAAAAAAAATCCCTATTTTAGTCTTTCTAATTTTAAAATTCTTCACTTTGGAAAAGGCAAGATTAATAATTCTTTCATATTTGAGCCCTCCAATAGTATCTTATCTTCCCTTATTTCCAGACTTGGTATTGCAATTAGTTAATTGGCAGCCCTTTTTATGATTTATCCCAGAGAAAAGGTGGCCATCACATAAGATGAATAGATGATAGATATTTAGATACGTGCCCTACCCTGAATTAATTCCATCATTCACTAGTGTTGGTTAATTGACAAGTACCAAGATAGGACCTGTTTAAATCAACTTTTTCATAAATACATTCACAAGAAGAAATCTAATACTAAATAACTAACAAAGTAAGTTTTCTGTAGGTTAAAATTAATTTATGTATAAATTGAAAATAAACTTTTGGATAAACTAATTTGAACAACTTCTACAAATTAGCATATAGAGAAAGTTATATAATTTATTTTCTTAATTTTATTTTATAAATAATCCAAACAGAATCATGATATATTATCCTCAATTTATACATGCAAAGCTAAAATCTTATTCGTTACAACATTATGTCCATTGACTTCGTCATTTACATCTTGTGATATAGTACAACAGCGAAGAGGGAATACTCTTCAATCTTCATGAGACCATTCTGGAATAGGTGAACGAAAAATAGATAGCAAAAATGAGAAGAAGATAAAAAGTAAGGAAATGCTACTGCTATGTATAATGGAAGATTCTTAAGTAGTAATAATATCGAAGCACCTGAAATGTTAAATCGACACCATGTATGCCAGCGAGAAGCAGATAAAAAACTCTCGCTTGCTTAAGCGACAACATAGATTATATGAACTCGAATCAAAAGATTGTTTGTCCATTCTCCCATTCTGTCTTCCGCAACCAGAAATTGATAGATAATTTATCTAAATCTTCCTTTCTACATCGTGCAAAAAGCAATTAAAACTGCAGAGAAATCAAAATTGTAAGCCAACATATACTATTGCAAGAAAGAGAGGAGGGCCAAGGAAACGATAAAAGTAACAATTGCAAAGAGAATTTGAATTGACATAGCTTCTCAGTATTCGTTTGGCCTGTGAGGCATATAGACAAAGCTTCAAACAGTTACCAAGTACTATAGACCAAGATATAAGCACAACTGCACAAGGATGCACACACAACACCCCTTGGTAGGTGAAAACGGCCAACTATAAAATTTCTTAGTAAAACTTTAGAAGGAGCGATCGTGACTAAATCTCACCACTTCATATGATATTTGGAAGTTCCCCCAACAGTAGGCATACGAATAATAAAGTTCTATAAATTCAAAAATAGCTTCATCTCTATACGTGAAATATATAAATGCAACAAAATCATGCACGCAAAGAAAGCCTGAAAAGGCAAGAACAATGATACCATGAAAAGGATTCACGAACAAAGGAACCAGGAAAAACTAAAATGGGGCAAAAAAAAGTTGTATATCCAAAGGAGGGGGGCAAATGGAAAGCATCATCAAGAAGGCCCTACATACTATTAAAAAAAAAAAAAAAAAAAAAAGAGGAAGAAGGTGAAATTCCACCAATTTCAAAGTGCATGCATTTCAGCAGACACACCGACACAAACTAAGATCAGGAGCCTACCAACAAAGCAAAGGAGAATAACAGCCCACACAGCTATTTGAACTGGCCGATTGTATTGCATTTGGTATTGAGATCTTTGAAGCTGCCTATGGAGAGCCCCATACCACCCGTGGAGTTGCTTATCATAACATTCATCACAGTTGCCAAGGGAACTCTTACTTCTCTCATAGTATGCTTTGATGCCCTTTATTTGGGGGAAAAAACATGAGGTATTAATACTAAAGCAAAAGCATTAAAAGTACACAACCAAGTCTCTGTTAACAGAATAAAAACAAAAGCAGCTAAAGAACAAACCCCATTCAATCCAGCTGGTAGTAGTAGTGCCTTATCCACTTCTTCACAAGGATTAACTGCTTTGAGCTTTCTATAACCATTCTTAGGCCACTTGAACTTAGAGATGGTTTCGATAGAATAAAAAAATCTAGAGAGACTGGCTACCTTATGCATAGGAGTAGGACCAGAAGAACCATTGGAGGAACTAGATTGTTGCACATCGTCAGAAACAGTGATTTTCCATGTACCAATATCAGCATCAGCACTAGCTGCCCTGCGATGCCCAGGTGATTTCTCCAGCGCTGCTTCTGACAAACCCCACCCAGATGAAACATGTAAATTGCTTGAACAATTAGCTTGCAGACTTTCATTGTCTCTGCCAACACATTTAATGAGAACCGGTATACCCGAAAGAAACGACACAAGCTCGTCTCGTTCTCCTTCATCCAGACGCGTCCAAGGCAGAGATGCCTTGGTACCTGGATGAACAGATTCTTGCAACGAATGTTCAACTTTCTGAATCTTGTCACCAATGGCATGAATAAAATCCCGGTGCCTATTTCTCGCATCCTCACTTGAAACTTTGCTATAACTTGACCTAGCTGCCCGTTCAAATTCCTCTAACTGCATTGTCCATCCAAATTCGACCACATGCTCGTTATGATTATACAACAAAGTGAAACTACACATTTTCTAAGAGAAATTACCTGCCATTTAGCAGTGCCAAGGGTAGTTTCTAGATCTCGGCGGAGTTCATCATAGTTCCAGGGGCTGGACGCATCTCTCCTTGCATGAATCCATGTTCTATATGTAGATTCCATCCTTGAAAACACAACCATAGCAAATCAATAACAACAAAATCTGAGGAATACATTATTCTTTTTAACATTGTGCACACAAAAGAACTTAAAAACCTTAAGCCTTTCAAATTTCAATCTTTTGAGTTAAATTGGGAAAATAAAAAAGGGAGGGTAGAATTTGGCAAGTGCGTCTGTTTCATCCAAAATGGAATTACTTGGAAAGATTCTATTATATTATCCCTACATTTCCTTGGAAAACCAAATTGAAGATTAAATGAAATAGGAAAAAAGGCGAAAACAAATGGAAAACGTAATTGGAAGAATGATAGGTACCTGTCTGCAGATTCCTGAACTTCTTCGGCGGCGTTAAAAAATGGATCTTTTTCCCATCGATCAAAACTCGACGCCATGAATATTTGTTGAGAGATGGGCTAATATTTTGCTGCTGTTATTGTTGCTGATATTTCGCTGATAATTGTTGTCAATTTTGCTGCTGTTATTTGTGCATAAAATTAGGATAGTTATTTTGCTGCTGTTATTTGTGCATAAAATTAGGATAGTTAGTAGACGTCTTTTGATTTCAAATATCAGTTGTACACACTCTATTTAAAGGCACTCTTCCAATGAAATAAACAACAGATTGGATACCAAAATTTATCTTGGTATCAGAGCACTCTGTTCACCTTCCGCATAAAACTCTGATAGAAGCATAGCCATGGCAGGCGCAAATCAGGAGGGCAGTAGCGGCACTAAGTTGGCCATTAACAATCAGCGGTCACCTTACTATTTAAGCAATGTTGATGGTCCCAGTGTTCTATTAACCAATGTATTGCTGCGAGGAGAAACAAATTATGATGTGTGGGCCAAGGCCATGAAAAATGCTTTGAAAGCCAAGAACAAGCTGGGCTTCATTGACGGTACAGTGAAGCAGCCACCAGAAACAGATGTTGATGAAACCTTCGCATGGACACAGTGCAACTCCATGCTCAACAGTTGGATCCATAATACGATTGATCCACAATTGCAGCCAGTTATCCAGTATTTTGAGAATGCAAAAGAGTTGTGGGAAGACTTGAAAGAGAGGTATTCTGTGGCTAATATACCACGGATTTATCACCTAAGAACAAGCCTGGCAATGATGAGGCAGCAAGGTATGAATGTGAGCACGTATTATACAAAGATGCGAGCAATCTGGGATGAGATCGACACAAGCAACACTCGGCCCTCATGTGATTGTGGCACGAA
>PYAF01000074.1:525801-559831 GCA_007407185.1 Glycine tomentella
TTAAGTTCTCAATCCTAATGTTAGAAAAAGCTTAATCATCATGCATTAATTGTTGAAACACTTTCACATAGTTATTTAATCACAAACATATTTTATATTATTTTTGAGATGATTATTATAAATGGTTAATAATTTTTTCATACATGATAATTTCTAGAAAGAACTATGTATTTGCAAAAACAAAATTATTATAAAAAACATAAAATATTAAAAACAAGTAAAACTTATAAGATTGAGATTGAAATTGTTATTATATATTTTTTAATAGAAGTTTTTATTATTTCTTTTAAAAAATTGCGTTTATTATTATTATTATTATTATTATTATTATTATTATTATTATTATTATTATTATTATTATTATTTAATTAAGTAAATAAAAAAGAGATGGAAGTTAAGAAATGTTGAGGTTTAAGAGTGGGCAGCGAGAGGGTTTGAGGTCGCAAGCAAAGATGAATGAAGCGGAGGAGCAACTTTGCGAGGCGGCCAGAAAAGGTGACACGGAGAAAGTGAGGTCTCTCATAGACTCCGGCGCTGACGTCACCCACTTCGACGGCGAGGGCCTCAATCCTCTGATGCACGCCGCAAAGCACGGCCATGCACCCGTCCTCACCCTCCTCCTCTCCGCCGGCGCTCCCTGGAACGCTCTTTCCCCCTCCAACCTCTCCGCCGGCGACTACGCCATGCAAGAAGGCCACAACGAAGCATTCGAGATTCTCGTTAACGCCGGTACACTTTCCCTCTCTCAATAGTCTCCTTTTCCATTTCGATCATTGGAATCTAATTTCATTTCAATTTATTAGGGATTCAAGCCGAACTGATCCTGGGAACAATCGCGAGGAAAGAAAACAAGAACGGCGATTCCGCTCACGATTACTTGGAAGACAGGGTGAGTTTTAGCGAAGACAAGCTTATGGACTCTGAAAGCAAGGCTGTGATGATGGCGTGGGAGAAGCCGTTGATGGAGGCTCATGCCAAAGCTGTTTGTTCGGGAGGTGGCCACGTACTCAATATTGGGTTTGGAATGGGGCTGGTGGATTCGGCCATTCAGCGATATGCACCTGCTTCACACACCATTGTTGAGGCTCATCCCGAGGTTTATGAACGCATGCTTAGCTCCGGTTGGGGTCAGAAGGAAAATGTCAAGATTGTTTTTGGTCGATGGCAAGATGTTATGCCTCATCTTGAAACATATGATGGTATTTGCTAATCGCTCAATCCTTATGCGTAGTTGCAGCTGCATTACAATTACAATTGATAGGATATTCTCCTGTGAAAAATATTGCAATGTTATTGTTTTATTTATTTGTTTGCTAGTATATACATTAAATAGTGTATACAAATGGGAGACCCTCATCCCCATGAGTAGCAGCATTTGGACATGTGTTAGATTTAAATTCAAATTCTAAGATGATATTACAGCCTACTCCAACAGTTGTTCTTGTTTTTGGGTCTATCAGTTGACCACTTATTATTGTTTTTATTTTTTTACAAGAAATGTTAATTGTTAATTTTTTGTTAGTGGAGGGATTCAAACCCACGACCTCTCTCCCCTTCCCTTCTGCCTTCACCATTAGACCAACCTTGTATCTTCACCTATTATTGGGTTGATATTGAACCACCCACAAATGTCCTGCAATCACTTGTAAATGTCCAATTCTACAAACTTCACATTCTAGGCGTCAAATGTTAGGTGTGAGGTGGTGTGTTGGAGATGCTCTGTTCACTAGTAATATAGCCAAAACAGTGTATATAAGTGAGTAGTAACCCTCATCTTATGAGTTAGTTTTCATTGTTATGTTAGACCTTAACTCAAACTATAAAAGAGTCTTTAACCGACTCTACTAGCATCACAATCATGCAATCCCATATAGCTTATCTTACCTATTGGGAAAAGACTTCTTTTTTATTATGTCTTTAATATGGATCATTGGCGTGAATTTTGTTCAGGAATATTCTTCGACACCTATGGGGAGTACTACGAAGATCTGAGGGAGTTCCATCAGCATCTCCCAGCATTGTTGAACCCTGGTGGTATCTACTCATTCTTCAACGGTCTTTGTGGCAGTAATGCGTTTTTCCATGTTGTTTACTGCAATTTGGTATCCCTTGAGCTTGAGAATTTGGGGTATTCCACACAATTAATTCCATTGCCGGTTAAGGATTGTTTGGGAGAACAAGTTTGGGAAGGTGTGAAACAAAGATATTGGCAGCTTGATATGTACTATCTTCCCGTCTGTCAGGCCGTACAGGACCCTGAGTGAGGCGGAAATGGATTTCCTGCAGCTTAGAAAGAACTGCACCATGTGCAGTTAAAATTTCACCGTCCATGCAAGTTTTTTCTCTCCTTTATATATTAGTTAAAGGAATGATTGAAATCTCATGCAGTTTTCTTTTCTTCTTTTTTTAACTGTAGAGGATCTTAATCCCAGTGATGTATGGTTTGATTTTTAATCACATTGTCAAAATTATTCTAACACCCCATGTGTTTTTGCTTTTCTGTGACGTATCAAATGGAATTGTAAGAATACAATTAGTGTCATTAAATTTTTTAGCTTTATTTGTAAATTTAATTACATTGGTTGTCTTTTGAATTTAGAAGTCATTGGCTAACCAACTTGGTTCAAGAAAATGCATTATACACGAAGGATTTCATGTTAAAGTGTACACTTAAGAACTACAGTTTTATTTTCACGTTGAAGGCTACAGCTTGTATCTCTTTTCAATAAGCCAAATCAAATTTCCCTTTTTTCCTATGTTAAGCTTTTCTACATGAAGTTAGGCTAACAATATTTTTTTCTTCTTCTTTTGATACTTTAAGTTGGGGTAACAATCTAATCAACCCAGTGGGTTCATATGCTAATGTCATCAATCTTCTGAAGTCTTAAATCAATTAAGCAAATGAATTATTACTGGCCATGTTTTCAAATTATAATCGGACTAAAAAAAGTCATTTGTAGTTACTCAAGGTCATTTTCTTGGGATTGTGACGAAAAGATGGCTCTCTTTTTATTCTGATAAAGATAGAGCTTATCAATTGTTTAGAGACTATTGTTTACCTGAAATTTCTTGATCAGTTTTTTTTTTTTTAAATAAATTTTAAATACAAAAAACGGGAGTCTAGGGTGGTGAATGGTGATGGTTTGGATGGAAACTGAAAAGATCAATAGAGGAAAACGAGGATATGTTCAACCTGTCAAAAGACCCTATCTCAAGCCTGCTCAGTTCACCAAGTGACTAATGAACACGGGATCTTAAATTTTTTTGTTTCATTTACTTAATTACTTTAACCTATAATAACGATCATATTTGTCATATAATTGAAACTGAAATTAAACTTTCGAGCACACCATTAGAAAGTTCTTGATTAGGTAAATGTCTATCAGACCATGGCAAGTGTAGTTGTTTTATTGCTCTTTGGGGATATAGATGAATAACCCAAGTGGACTACCTATTCCGCCTAGTGGGACAAGAAAGAGTTTACTGTCATTTATTCAGGTACTCCATTACCCTGTTTCTTTTCTGTACAATCATTCTTTACTAATTTTCAGAGGAGTACAACAAAGAGAACATAACATCATGCCCCTTTTGCTGGACCAAAAACAGAACAAACAAAGAGACTCGATTACTCATGAACACGACCCCGTTTGCTTGCAACAGGTAATTCAAAGTTAGGGCCTTTAAAAATCATAGTTTAAGTCCAACTGAAAGCAATGGGACTAGTAACCTTATGTTTCCCATCCGACCATTCCAGATAAGCAAAGCTGGTTGTTCCAGAAGGTTTTGAAGAAGACGTGAATGTAACTGTGTAGTTCTTCTTCTCGTTAAGTCCCCTGAAACTAAGTGTTTCAGGTTGAACCACAATCTTCACCGATGGAGACTGCGACACCGAAACTTTATACGTTCCCGCCGCACCCACGTTTGTTAAAGTCCTTGTATAATGGACAGTGGCTGGTTTGCGAGAACCACCCTTCACTCCAAAAGCTGTGTTGAAAGGAACAGCAAAAGATGGATAATTGAGATCTTCCACTCTGTACTTCTTCCTTTTGCTGCAGGTAAAGTCTCTTTTTGCAACAAGCTTTATTTGATAGGGACTGTAGTTCAAGGCACAGAAGAAGCTCAAGTAGTCATCCACGGTGGTCTCATACACAAGGCCAGGATCAAAAGCAGCCACTGGATCAACGTGTCGGGCGCCATAATCAAATGGCGTAGCCGGTAACCCTGTGGCGACATCTTTTATGGTCTGGCCATTTTTGTAGGTTCTGTAGGCAGTGGTCATGAGGGCAGACCTTATAGCTGCAGGGCTCCATTCTGGGTTAGTGCCCTTAAGAAGGGCAGCTAAGCCAGTGACATGGGGGCAGGACATGGAAGTGCCTGAGATGATGTTGAATTGCACATGCCTGGTGTCTTCAGCCAAGCCAGTTGGTCCAACTGCACCAGTCCACCCAGCTAGGATGTTGACTCCTGGAGCAATCAGGTCTGGTTTGAGTATCTTTGGTGTGAGCACATTTGGCCCTCTTGAGCTGAATGCTGCCACCAATGGGGATGGTTGAACCCCTAACTGGGTGCCACCAAATCCAAGTTTAGCTGTGGGATTGGGAGATGAGAAAACATACTTCTTTAACTCATTGCTTGATTTCTGGCCCAAAGCTGCTGCAGGGAGGAGATAGGAGTCAGCTACTAGCTCTTCCCCATAGTCTTCATTGTTTGATAGTATCATCCCGATGCCTCCAGCACTCTTCACCACCAAACCCTTTTCCACCCTAGCATTCCCTCCCCGATCACATATCACAATTTTTCCGGCTACTTTTTCGGCAATCAAACTACCTCTGGTGCACAGGTTTTGGGATTCGTCGCTTGCATTACCAGCATAAACAATTGGCAGTGGAGAGTTGGGTGGGAGTTTGCCATTGTAAATCGACACCCCGGTGTATATCTTTCCATTTCCAAGGGTGATATAGGCAGGGAAATCACGGTCTATAGTTCCTGCACCCACAGTGGTTAGCCATGGTGCCACATTAAACAAAGTTGCTTGACTAGGCCCACCATTTCCTGCTGAATTGGAAACCAGTATTCCATGGGCAGTGGCTGCAAAAGTTCCAATTGCAATAGTGTCTTTGTAGTAATCCGTCAAACCTCCCCCAATTGACATGGAAAGGATGTTGACACCATCTTCAATGGCCTTGTCAATTCCAGCAGCTATGTCTGATGTAAAACACCCTCCAAGCCAACACACTTTGTAAGTTGCAACTCTGGCTTGTGTGGCCATTCCTCTTGCTGTCCCATTAGCAAAACCAAGCAGGCTTGCTCCAGAAACTGCAGAACCTGCTGCTGTTGTGGAGGTGTGACTTCCGTGGCCATCATCATCCCTTGGTGACTTTGATTCTGTCTTTTCATTGATCGGTCCAAAGGCCGCCTCATAGCCGCTCGAGAAAAACCTTGCACCAACAAGTTTCTTGTTACAGTTTGATGGGTCAAAATTCTTACCTCTCTCACACTCACCTTTCCAGCTACTCGGTACTGGCCCGAGTCCCGTGTCATCATAGCTCTTTAGTTCAGGCCACACGCCAGTGTCCAGCACTCCAACAATGACATCGCTTTGTTTTCCAGAGGCCAGTGAAAGAGTGGTGTATTTGGCCAACCCCAGAAACTCTGGTGTTCGAGTTGTGTGAAGTTCATATCTAACTTCTGGGATCACAGAGAGAACTCCAGGTTGCTTTGAGAGTAACTCGGCTTCTTGTGTAGTTAGCCTTGTAGAGAAGCCATGAGCCACTTTTTTGTATGTGTAGAGCCTCTCTGCGGAGTCTGATACTGATTTCAGTGATGAATCATACCAGAGGAGATGGTCGTTGAAACTTTCTGGCATGCTGAACTTGTCCATGTGAATTATGTATGTGTTTTTAGTGTGATGGGTTTTCTTTTCTGCTGTGGTGTGTCTGCTAGAGAAAACTAGCAGCAAAGAAATCACAAGGGACTTGAATGTCAGCATATTCATCTTGTCCACCATTAGAGTTCTTAGCTCTATTTAGTCTCAGGCTTCTTTCAAATTTGCTTCCGAAATATTGCAGGGATAGCTGGTATTTATTATTGACATGGAAACTATGTTGAGGCTGCGGGGCTATCTTAAGATATATTGTAATAATTGGAATGGAATGGAAAAAAGTAAGGCTAAAAATACAAACAGTGGAAAACCTTAATTCATTTGTGCCACTCCATTCTATCACTTTCTACCAATCTAAACTTAAAGAGTTACTATTGTCACTGCATTGATCTCACTCATTCAATTCATTTCATTAAACGATAAAATAATCATTTTTCAATTAAATTTAATAAAGTTTAGTGGTTGGATGTATAAGTATAACTACACACGCTGCAGTTTCTTGTGAAAATGCATAGGATCCGGTTAAATTTTTTTTTATTACAAACACTTTCTATATGAGTGTTTCTTTTTGAAGACGATAACAGTAATGTCAATGAGACGCAGAATTGTGTTGTCAAAATAAGCCATTAAAATATTTCTTTTAAGAAAAGTGAACAAAAGCCTCTTTTGTGTTTTTTGCCCCTCCTTAATTGTTGAATTTATTAGCCGAGGAAGTCATTCATGTTATCAGAAAAAGATAATATACAACCTCTTATTATTATTAAGAGAAAAAGGTTCAGCTGCTTATTAAGTTTTCCTCCAAGTTTCAAAATTGTTGTGTGTGGTGGAATCTTGTATTTTATAGTATAGATACCCGTCATCAGCCATATCTTGTGCAAATTTAGTGTATGTGAGTTGGACACCACATAGTCCCAGATCATTGAACTATCTACATATGTAGGTACGGTGGATTTACCGTATCTCTTTTGCTATATATATCGATATAATTCATTTTGTTCCAATAGTTGCTTTACATATCATATTTGATACTTTACGTTCTTTGAAAAAGTTTGGACTATACTATTATATAGAAAGAAAAAGAAAGTGGGAGACAGTCAAGTTTATTGCTTACTGTACGTGTACTATCAGTTATCTCAAGTCTCAACTTACTAAAAAAATATTAAAATACATACACAGGACCTTGGAGGCTATAAGGCGAATGAGACTTTTGCCTTAGGCCCGTAAAAGTTTCTTTTTTATATTTTTTTATTAATTTAAATTATTAAGTGGTAAATTTTGTTCAGATATAATCTATTATTTGTAATTATTTTTATTAATAAGACTACATAATCTTTAGTTGTGAATGTAATGGTTATCTTAAATTATTTAAGTGAAATTTAATTTTATTCCAAAAAGTAAAAATGTATATTTTACATCTATTTTAGATTCAACCTCTCTTTTACTTTGAAAAAAATCTATTAAAATTAGTACAAAATTTAAATTTAATGAGTAAGTATATGATTGATATATAAAAAAAATATTTTGACAAAATGTTGATTATAAGATCATATATTTAGCTAAAATTTAATTTCATATTGATATTTTATATACATAGATTAATTTAAATCTTTAATTGAGAGTTGAATTTGAAATTTGAATAATATTTAAAATATGAAATCATAATTTATTTTTTTAAAAAATAACAAAGGGTATTAAATTAAAATTTGAAATAAATTTAATCTTAGATTTCATAATCTCTAGAAATAATCTTGCGCACACACAATTTCAACAACATCCAATATATATATAAAAATGGTATATTAAAATGATTAAAAATATGAATATGGTATATATAATTAAGTCAACATATTTTTTTAAAAAATATAATAACACGAGTCATTCTTTAAAAATAAAATAAATTACACTAACATTTCTTAAAATTTTATCAAATTCCTTCTAATATCTCTCATTTTTTGACCTTAGATAAGCTCACTTTAATTATTTAAAAATATTACATTGTATACTCTTATTATAAGGAAGATTGTTGTAAACTTTAAACAATAGAATTATATACAATCTCAATAAAAAAAATATAATATTAGTGTAGTTTATTCTAAAAAAATAATATATCAATTTTTAAAAAAATTATTTCGATATATAAAAATAATATGGTGCTAGTGTTCTTTTCTTTTTTATTTTCTCCCTTCTTTTTTTTTCTTTTTTATTTTTGTCATTTTTTTTTAATCTTCCGATATCTATACCTAATTAACTTGGATTAAAGGAGATGTTGATGTTGATAAAAATAATTTATAACTTGTATAATTTCTTTTTAGTTTAGTTTAATAACATTTGTAATTAAATTTATAATATAAGTTCTCATATAATACGTGTTTATTTATAATTAATTTTTTTTTACCTAAGTACATTTTCAATCATTATAAAAACTCAGTCTCTAATCGGTATACAAGGGTGGATTAAATCGAGAAATAATGATGACAGATTAGATGTACAGTGAGAATAATATTGTTAACACACTTTTTAAAAATCATCAAACTCTTTTAAACTAAATTTTATTATTTAGATTCCACACTTTTTTTAACTCTCTCTTTTTTAGAGTAAAAAATATTTAGCCAAAAAACATATTTGATGTTTTATGTTTTTAATTTTTGTTCAATTTAATCTTTTATGTTTTAAAAGTTATATTTTAATCCATAACATTTTCAAATAATTTTAAATTAGTCATTATTAACAATTATTAAACGTGACATAACAGAAACATACACATATATTTTTATAAAAGAAATATTTTTATCCTTAATGTATTTTAGAAATTTTAAATTCAATCTATCATGTTTTTCATTTTGTTTATAGTGAGGGGCCAAATATTTAAGTTATATTTAATTTTATAATACAAAAGTAGAAAAGCAAGCTTTTCTGCTCAGTTAGTGTTTTCCTAGTGGTCCACTCCACAAAACTTAACTTCAATGATTAAGTAGTAAGTATACATAAACATCTTGACCATAGGATTCTTCCATATATAAGTTACTGTCCAATTAAAGAGAAACTAAATGACAATTATTCCCTTGTTTTTTCACAATCAAGGATGAGCATGTGGAAAATGAGACTCTCCCTGTTTCTACTTTCTTTTTCTATATTTTATTTTATTTAGAGAAGATTCGAAGTTCAATAGGTTATGTTCCGTGAAGCTGAAGCGAAAAGCTGATTAATAATAGTTAAAAATTAAAAATTTAGTTTATTAAATTATAAGTGTTCAAGTAAAATTAATTGTTAAAATAATTTTAAAAACACAAAATGATAGAAGAATAATAAATTATAATTTATTTTAAAAGAATAATAAAAAATTTGATAAATATATTAAGGATAAAAGAAAAAAACATAAAAAATTAAAAATTAATGTTTAAAAAATATTAATTCAAGTAGTATTTAAAAATTACTAAATTTTTTTTTATCAAAAACTTAAATAATTTTTTCAACTAATAAAAAAATTAACTGAAATATTTTATTCAACGTAACCTTAAAAAATTTATAATAATTTACACAAAACGTTCAACTACACTCGATATACTTCTTTTATTTTCTTTTTCTACTTTATTACATTGTTCGCGTGCACACATATTTGCTACAATTATATATTTTTATTATATTTCATACATATTTTATGAACTGTTTTGTTAAATTAAACTAACATATTTTCTATTTAATAAATTATTTAATTTATAATTAATATTTAAAATTTTAATTGTAATAAAATATAACAAGTTATTTATTGACCACTATTGAAACAATATTTTAATAGAAAAAAATTTGTAAGTTTATGTTTTAATTTGTATTTTAATATCTATATGGATTAATTAAATCAATCGATTTTAGAATATTTTAATTTTATATTTTGTATTTATATATATATATATAAAAATATCAGTACAACATATGAGATGTTAGATATTTGGTAGCAACAAATCCAGAGAGATATTGGTTGCTAATTGCTATAGTGGAAGAACGAAGAAGCAGTGAGTTCCGCAGGCCCTCCAAAGCTGAATTAGCAGATCCTGCTTAGACCTTAGGACTTAGGTGACTGCTACTTACACTCTTCAAATTTCAGATATTATCGCACCATCGTCTAAGAATTGAATTGCGCATTATTATAAAAGGTAAACATACTTTATGCATTATTGTGGTAGGTGCCTCTAGTGGACCTACCACTTATCAATGTTATCCTTACTGGTTAAATTCCATATTTAGGATTTGTTCGATAAATAAGTTGATTTTGGATATGTTGGATAAATAAGTTGATTAAAGTAATTATTTATAGATTTTTATTATACGAGATCTTATATTATAAGTTTAATTATGAAATTTGACTTTAATTATTAAGAAGTGTATGAAAACAATCGAAGATATAAATTATTTTTGTTAGCTTCATAAAAGAAATTTAGAAACACCCCCTTTAAGAAATGCACATTTTTTGTATGTCCATATAATTTTGGGTTAAGTATTTTCCGTTTTTGTGGGTGAGACTCACATATAATATCTCTTTTTTCATGAAGCGAGATAGATTTCTCTCAATTCTTTCTTATCGCAGGAGTGCACATAAGTACGTAAGGCCTTAACACTTAACAGCATACCAAAGGTAACAAACGAGGAAATTTTAGTATTTAATTAGGACTGGAATTCAAGTATATATGTTTAGACATCCAAAATGAATGCGGAACAAACTTTATTTGTTGTTTTAACAATTGAACGTTGCTGAGTTTGCAATTGGGTCCCCCCTTACTGCAAGAAACTCGACAAAATGAGTTAATCCATCAAGACATAGCACAATCAAAGTTGAAGGGGGCCTAAGCACTAAGCAGTATACCATCATCAGGCCAAACAACAAATTCAATCAATTCTCACATGCTGGAGTTTTTGGAGGTCCAGCATTATGCCAAAAGCAATCATTCATGAAATTAAAATACAAATTAATGTTGGAATGGACCATCCTTCGCTACTGGATCAGTTAATTTCAATCATGAATTGATCAATATCACCAAATGAAGGTGCTAGCTAGACAAGAAATGAAAGAATATCAACACCCATGAAGGGAAAAGAAAAATAAGAATCATTAACAAATAACAATATTGTGAGAATCTTGTGTGGGGTATCTAAGCTTCTATGGCCATCAATCAAGAAAATGACTTCTAAGTCTCGGCCAAATTTCATGTATTCCAATATCAAACCACAAATTTTTAACAGGCAGAAATAACACATACGAATAAATATTCATACACCTATGCGCTGCTAGTATGCGACTAAGATATTTAATAATCCACATAATAAACGATCTTTAAGATATGAATCATATGGTACCTGTTAAGTCGCATTCCCGTACCAGAAAACGGACAAAATCATTGGGAACCACTTTTAGAAGCCGTTTTATGTTGAATTCTTACGTTTTTCGGGGACATCCCTGATTAGAACAACCAGCAAAGCTCAAGTGTATACGCATTATAACATAGTATGATTAACTAAACACATGCAATTAGAAAAGCGTTTCAATTTTGCATATGCATGGACGCGCAATATTCATGGCGATCAAATAATAGTTATCTTTACGTTGCTGGTTGTTTCGTATTATGTGACACTTTCGAATGATACAACCTTAAAGTCACTCAGCAAACGTTGTTGAGGACCCAAGAGTTGCAATGACATTGGATAATGATAATTTGAAGAAAAAAACTGTATATATAGTCAATCATTAAAAATGTTTTCTTTAAAGCAGACATGGTTTCACAACTACCGAATTCTTGACCGCAACTCCTGCATTTGATGCACTAAGCAAAAAATAAAATAAAATAAAATTCAGATGCATTTTTTATATAATTCTTTTCGATTTTTAGCTGTATAAATATCTTGTGATCCTCTTTATCAAGAGAGAGAGAGAGATATTTTATTATAAGAAAGTGAAAGATAAATACAGACCATTAAATCAAATTATATAAAATTATGCGACTTTTTAAAATAGAAATTTGGCTATTAAATAGCAACTTTAATTCTAACCATTCATGTATAATTGTATAGGAGAGATTTATTATTCTCATTCTATACAGATTTATTAAATAGTAGTAGACTTTTATTGTTTTAAAATCACTTTTTAGCAAACTTATCTTAACAATAATTAATTTTGAATATAGTTGATTATAAAAATAGATAATTATACATATAATTGATTATTAAAATAACATAAATTTTGCAGTTATCTTAAACACTCTTACATTACAGCACTCCGAGATCCTCCAGTTAAATGACATTCAATCCTTGGGCTTTTACTTACGAGAGTTCAGGAAACAAATGGGACTCCAACAAGAGAAGTGGGATATTGTAAATATCTAACAATAAATCTAGTTAAGCAAAACTAGACAAATCTGTCAAACAAATCTAGTTAATTGAACATTATACATAAATTATTATAAATCTTTTAAACATTATCTCCAACTCCCAGGAAAAAAAAAAAAAAAACAACTCAAACCAAAACTTATTTGCCCTATCTTTGCATAATCTAGACATAAATTGTTACATTTTTATATAAAATTCACTGGGAAAAACTTCCACTCCTAACAGGCAAGACATGCTTAAAAAAATTATATCTTTCATTTTTTTAATTTCTTAAAAGATTAAATTATTTTTATAACAAATTTTAAAAAATAATAAATAATGTATTACAAAAAGAAAATTAAGTAAAAACATTAGTTTTCTAATTTAACAAAAATACTTTTTTATAATTCATTTCTTTCCACTCTTTCACTAATTCAAACAAGTAGAGAGAATTTACTCTGATTCTTTCTCTTATTTCTATTCATACAAGCATCACATTTTTTTCTACTTTACTTTTATTTCTCCCCATCTTATTTCTTTTCTCTCTACTTCACTCCCAATTTTCAGAGGATAAGTAATTTAATTTAATTTCTCAACCGAAGTGCGTGTCTCAAATAAATCACGTGCGAATGACTCAGAATTATGAAAGTTCAAACTCGACCCATTTAACAAACAAGCAAATTTTCCAGCTTATGAATCTGCTGAACCGAGCTACATAAAGGTTACCACTTCCCAACCTAGCTTGGTTCATTCCATGCCTTAAAATGTATAGAAATGTAGATCACAAGTCGTCTAAAAAATAAATAAAGTCCAGTTTATATCAAGTCCCATCTCATTGCAAGATACATACATACATTTAAACACGTAATTTTACAGACATCTACACAATTTTGACCATCCGAATATATCAAGTCCCATCTCATTCTCTGCAAGTAAAATTGGGATTCTTCCAGAGATATGAGGGATGACTGTTGTGAAACAAGCATTTTCTGTCCAGTTGGGTACCTCTAGGAGAAATTTAATGTTTGTTAAGGTCTCCTTCCACTGAATGTGTAATAAGTATTTTCCACACACCTGCTGATTTACATCACGTTATCTACAGAAATTTAAGATGTAAAATTTGAAGTTCAAGTGAATCCAGTGCACCACCGCCACTAAATATTTGGTGATAGAAATAGTACAATACATAAATTTGATATGTAAAATTAAAAGTTCAGTGAATCCAATGCTTTACCTTATTCAGTTGAGCTGTCAGAATGAATTCTCTCATACAATCGATATAAGAGTGATGATTTGGACATCTGGGGTTCCCTCTCCAGGACTGCAATCACGTCCTTGACAGATATGCTTCGAGCTATGCTATTTTGAGGTGTCGTGGCATGACTTCTCCCAAATTTTCTACCAGCCCCTGTTGGCATATAACATCAAAGGGATAGAACATCAACTAAAAAGTTGCACAACTTAATCAGACAATGGGTAATGGGTGTACACATAGTATCTTCTCTATAAACCAAACATAATTTGCTCCTCCAGTAAAGGAGGCGTAAAGTTTAATGAAGTTGCAATTGTACAATACTATTTTATGCATATTTGGATCAGCAAAATCAGTTTATCAACTAAATTAGAGGAACTTGGAGGAGAACATGCAACATTGTTCTAAATTGTCTTATAAAAAGTTGGTAAGAGGAGAATATTCTTCATTTGGTTAATTATATTTACCAAAACATTTGCAATCCAAAAAAAGGAGATATTAGCCGAAGCTTCTTTACTTCTATGTGATATATCCTGAAGTCCTATTTTTTTCCTCCTCTAAATTTTTTGCCTCAAGAATCTCAGTTTGCTGAGCGGTAACGATATCTAAATTTGAATGCCCATCCTGCCATTGAGTTCTTAGTTCTTACTCAGCTGAAATGATAGATAAATAACAGAAGAAACCTACCAGAAGTTGGACCTTTTTTCTCCCTTGCTTGATTATCTTTTGTACTCCTTCCTGATGTTGATGAAGATTTCTGGCTCACATCTTTAGCTGGCTGAGAACCAGATGAAGCATCCATTCCCCCTCCATGTTTCTTCTGTCTGGCTTGCTCAGCCATAAGTTGCCACTTCGACAGCATGTCGTCTCCCCCAACAGCAGCTCGGGCAGCAACATTAGCAGCATTTGTCCTCATCTTGTCATCCACTTCTTTGTTCACCTGCAGAATATTTACCGATCAAAGATAAGATTTCCCATGTACATAAAGATTAAATATGATACCTAAAATGAGATAATACCTTTGTTGCTTTAGTGCGACCATCATCCTTCTCCTTGTCACCATCAATCCCAGCATTACCATCTACCTATACTTAAGAATAGCATTACAAGGTTTTAAATTATAAGCACAGAGGTTGGAGAAACAAAATTAAAAAATATCCATGCATAGAAAACATGCATGGACAAGGCTTGTCATTAAATCCCCACAGAATTCCAAGAAGAGGAACCCACATCATTTAGTTTCCGGAGCTTCTCTGTTTCTGACTGTTTTTTCTCCCATTCTTCCCTTGCTTTCTTATTCATTGTTAGGATTTGCTGCCGAACATCTGAAGTGACCACAGTCCGATGGCTTGTCTTCTCCAAATCAACCCGCTGGTAAGGAAATTATCGGAAAAAACAAATTTTACACATTGATGAAAAAACTATTCACGCAAGCAGTCAGAGAAAATAACTAACCTGTTTTGACATTCTAATCACATTACTTATTACTCCACGCATTCTTTCCTCCACACACTGAACATTTACTTTCAGATGTAAGATTACACACAACCCCACTACTGCTATAAAAATTGAAACATTGTTTGAATCTCACCAGTGACAAGCATCTCTCCAAATCATTACTCACACCCTTCAAGCCACACTCAGTTACTGCCACAAGTTACAACATAGAACAGCTATTAGACTTCATGGGGCTTAGTACATACCCAGATTATTTCTAAGTATGGAAAGAATAAAATCAGTAGACAGGGGTTTGGCATAAATAGGACTAACTAATCTCAATCAGTTTTCTTTGCAATGGAGCTTTCTGCAAAATCAGACTTTTCTCCTCTTGTTGCACAACTCTGCGAGATGCTTCTGAAGCTCGACTGTCCTCCTTGGGCCCAGAAAATAATTGTTCTTCCTCCTCCTATAAAAGAGAGAAACACAGAAACAGAGTCAGGTTTTAAAATAGAAAAGTTCACATTTCCAACTTATACAGTTAGTTCAATCTGATAAAGTATCATACCCTAAGATCAACACCACTAACAGCAGCAACATCATTAAGTTGTTCAATGCTTGGCTCGAGAGATGCCCCAGACACTTTTTGTTTCTTACTGTAGTATAACAAGCACACGTGTGCATATCAAAATCAGTGAGAGATTAAAAACTAACACAGAACAAGTAAATCATGAAACAGAAGAATACAACATATCACCTTGGAGGAGGAGGTGAAGAACCAAGTGCTTCAATTGGTTTCTTCTGGCCAGGAGAAGGCTTTTTCAGAGGTGTCCTTCCATTTATAACAGACTTGTTTGATGGGATCTGAGAGCTTAACTGATAATATACAAAAGGGGGCAAATAAATTAGGTATCACCAAGTATGAAAATATCATTAGAAACACAAGGCTTGCTCTATGTACAGCATGGTATCAAATCTAGGTGTTTTACGGGGAAAATTACAAAAAAATAAATTAAATTCATATTTCACAATAGCAATGCTCAGAAAAGTGGAAGCCCAAGGATATTATTAAAGGGAAACTATACACATAACTATACCCTTGAATCTCTTCATCACAACTTGCAATATCTTTGATGTCAAAGTTTAATAATGCTTAATAGTATGCAACTCAAGGCAAGAGCAATTTCACAAGTGATATGTTGGTTATAAAAAGTCAAATTGGTGTAGCCTTATTGGGTTTAAGGGTGCTAGGAAGAATTCCAGCAAAGAAAAATGATTTAAAAAACATGACTTTTTAGAGATGTCTTCCAAATATAGGAGACTTGGATATTAATATCAGAGTCAATAACACCTGAACAATGTACTCACGAGCCTCAATGTAGACCACAACCTATTAGTGCAAAATTATTACAATACCACTAGAGTGGAGATAATAAAATTAACTGAAGTAACTTATTAATCCGAATAAGCGTAAAAATTATGATCCAGTACGATAGGGGTATAAATATCACTCTTGATTATTGACAATAAAGAAATTTCATACTTGTTCTTATCAGCTCTCTGTTACGTGATTCTTTTTGTATTTGATAAAACTAAAAGAAGTGTTACTTATTAAGACGAAGAGAAAAGGCAAACAAAAAGGAGCATATGAAATCTTCCTAAACAAAGTAACAAAATACAAAACCAAGAAAAAAAAGAAGAGAAAATCAATTAAATACAGCTTCCTAATCCCTCAACATGCTGTAATAACTCTCAACCAAAACAAAAAGAGAAGAGGGGAATATATGGATTACTTCAATAGTAAAAGTCAAATATTACAAAAAGTTTCACAGAATTATAATAATTGTGAAGAAGTTCTTTTCTAGAAACAATATAGGTAAAGGGGAATATATTGATTGCTTCAATGCTGAAAGTCTAATAGCACAAAATGTTTAACAGAATTATAATAATAGTGAAGAAGTTTTTTCCCTAGAAACAATATAAATAAAGGGACACCATTTCCTGAATACAAATCACTGAAAGACCTCAGTGTTTTGTAAATTTATGGTTAAGATGCCTTCAATATATTATGCTTATAAAGAATGCATCATGCCCATGAAAATATAAACAAATTTGGAAACTATTTGATTACCAAAAAGTAAGCAAGTATATCTTGGACAAAAACAGGCATATTAGTTTCTAACTTACAGTGGCACTAGGGTCAAGTTGAGATACAGAAGGGGAAGCAGAATTGAGAGGCAGCAAGCTAGATGTTGTATGCAGCATACTTGTGGATGCTGGAAGGCCTCTTGAAAACTCCTCCTTTAGGGTGCCTTGATTGGCACTGCTACCCTGTTCATTTTGCACAGAACTAACAGAATGCAGCCCGTGCAATTTAGACAAATTATGCCTGTGTTGCTGCTCGGTAGACAGGTCATTAGGCTCCTTTTTTACATACGGAACAGATGAAAATGAGCCTGAACTTTGTTCTTTGTTTGCTGATGGTTGCCAAGAATTTGAAGATAGTTGTGATGCTGTATTGTTTACCACAGGGGACACAAATCCACCAGGCATTCTCTTGGGATCATTGAAAGAATTTTGCTGATCAAGTTTTGTCAAACCAATCAAACCCTGTGTTGACCCACCTAATTGATTTGGACTGATGCTCTGATGTGGAATTTGCCTCATGTGTGAATCAAGAGGTTGCGGTCTGAGAGATGATGTGGAACTACTGGTTGAGCCCGAAAAAGGGTTATAATTACCACCACTGCTACCATATGCTGAAGGGAAATGTAGATGCTGTTGTTGTTCCTTATTAAGGCCTTGTAAGTGAAGTGAGGATCGTTCCGTTTCTTGAGTAACAGCATTAGAACTGGATGATGGTAACTGATTTAGTTGCGCTCCTTGAGATTCTGCTTGAACATCCAGTTCCCGAGATTTTTTAGCATTAATGTCCATAGTTGGATAGGTTGGTTCATTCTTTACTTGGACAGCTGAAGAAGTATTATTAGATTGATCTGCAGCAGCATTCATACTTCTCTGATGCAGCTGGGCTAATGCATGGGGATCATTAAATTTTGTTGCTCCTGAATTAACATTTGGCATCCTTACAGGAGGATGCTGCTGCCCAGTGGGTGCAGGGTTGGATCTTGTCTATAACAGTATAAAAGGACAATTCTTAGCATAACCATGAAATCGAGAATTAAGAAGCCATCTCTAACACTATACAAATCATATTCTCTGCCTACCTGTAATTGCACTTTCGTTAATGCTAATCTAAGCATCTGATCCCCTACAATACCTTTCATAAGCCGCACAAACTGATCTTTGGGCATTTCGTCTTTCTATAACAAATAGCAACAAAATTGAGAAAACAAAAAATTAGTAATATGGCTAAACGGCTAAGCCTACTATCGCAACTTTAAAAATTAACCCAAAAGAGGGGGAAAGGACATGGTAGTGAAATTGGTTTGAGAAACCAACCTTCAATTTATTAAATAAAGTTTGAAGTTGCATGGCTCTGTCCTTGGGAAGCTGGGGAATCAACATAGGGAGCAACATGGCAAATGGTACCTGTTTATTCCGATTGACCTGACTTCCAGGCTGTTCATTGACAGAGGCCTGTTGATTACTCATTTGCTGCAACTTTGCATACTGAGATTCATGGTTGGGATTATGTGTGTTGACTGCCTCATGGTTGAAGACAGGATCTTTTTCAGAATTCTGAGTTCCATTTGCTTGAGAATTTTGGTGGGGAGCTTGTGCAGTATGGCCTTGAGCACTTTCATCTTGAGATTGTTTCTGAGATGAAGGGAGATTATTGGCATCCTGAGAAACAACATTCTGTAGTTGTTCAACAAGAGGTTGCTGTGGCTTCTGCTCCATTTCAGATGAATGTTTTTGCTCTTGCTGCTGCACAACTTTAGGCTCTTCATTTTGACAGTCACTTTGGTTGTCATGGCTAGAAGTTGGCCGCTTTGGTAGTGACTGGCTTAATGAATTATTGCTTCCTTCAGACAAAAATGAAACAATCATAGTAGCACAAAGCATGTGCAATTGAAAATTTACCAAGCAAATACAAAAATCACAAGAAACAACAGTCAATATGATTTTCCTATACTCCTAAGGTTTGATGGATACCTGTGTCTGAACCAGACAACTGAGAAGTTGAAGTATCTCCTCCTATGTCTCTATTTAATGCAGCCTGGAATGCTTCCACCTCTGCCCCTGAATGCATACTTTCATCCTGTGGACATCCAAACACAGTGACAGGATAAGTTAAGCCCCAATTCAGTAACAGCAAATGTTTTCTGGAAAGAAAGTATAAAGAAGAGAGGAGAAAACCTCGTCATCTTCCAGAAGCTTCACTATAGATGGGTCCATAGAATTTTATGTACTGTTATCTTGGTTGTTCTTTTTAACCAACAGCACTTCAGAAAAAAAAAATTACACCATATCTTACTCATACAGGAAGCCGCTGAACCTAAATGGAGTAATCAACATATGTATTAGGCTGTAGGCATTTTGTTTATTTGTTTTACTAAAACAAAATTAGAATCACATGATTAACAGAATTCTATTCATTTCACTGCAAAATGAGGAGTTCCATACAGTCATGTTAGGGTGGTGAACAAGGGTGGCTTTAGATGTCTGGGGCCTAGGACCAAGCACAGCCTGGCTTAAGCACATTGTTGAGCCTAGACATGCCCACAGGCCAATGGTTTGAAAAAAGTGAGGAATATATACTAAAAAATATAAAACATAGAAATATGTTCAATGAGAAAAGTAGAAATAAACTAAATCATTTGAAAGTATTATAAGACAATAACTTTAGCCATTCAGTTTTTGAAACTTCCTTCGGCATCCCCTTACTGTAGACTTTGGGCACGACCAACTCCCATAGTTTGATAGGTGGTGCGTACAAGGTCCAGGAATGAATTCACCGCCTTATGGCTAATAGGTGATTACTAACGATTTCAGCTTCATGCAAGCAAGTTGAAACCTACAATCTGAACTAAGGACAAGTTTTTGGGGTAAGGTCGCCCTCATGAGATCACGGTCCTTTGTCCCGACCACTGTAGCACGTGCGTCCAAAGCATAAAGGACATAATGACTTTTTTTATCCCACCATCATTTGGCTTATCGAAGGCAGTTTGCCCAAGATTCCAAACTCAATGCTAGCAACTATGCACCATATTTGTGCTTGTAATGGGACTTAACCCAACAGGTTATATGGCGAGAGCCATGCAGATGCAGCACCTGTATTAATGTTCCCAAAGGCACTCTCTTTCAAGAGGATACACAACAGGTGAAGCCTTGAAAGCTCTACCGCTTGAGTTGACTATAGAATTCAATCATAACGTTTTCAAATTTCATTGGAATTTTTTTAAAACAAAGGCCAAACTTAAAGAAATCCAATTTCCTAGTGTAAATTTGAAGTGTGCATGTTATAGCATAGACATTTCAAACTTCAATGAGAAATCCAGCCATAATGCTATTGTCAAAGCCAAATTTAAAATAGCATAATAGCACTTAGCTGTAAGCCTGCAACTTATTGGAGCTGCTTGTAGCTCCCATCTTTACCAATTCTCTTTTTAAAATAATTAAATACAATAACCTTTTTCCAATAAATATGAACATCAGAAAGCATGGGATTACACTAAGAGTGTGTTTGGATAGAAAATTTTAACGGAGAAAAGTAATTTACCAGAGAATTTAAAATTCTTTAATCTAAAATTCATTGTTTGGATTTTTTTTATGAAGAATTTAAATTTTTGGAATTTTAAAACAGAATTTTAAACAACTAAAAATGTGAAATTTTAATTTCTTTGTAAGATGTGAGAATTTGAAATTCTCTTCTTCTATAGACGCTTGCACCACACCGCAACTTCTTGCTCGCAACCTCGCACTCGCACTCTCACTTTCACACTCACAACCTTGCTTTCTCTCTCAGGTTCGTCTCTCTCACAACTTCGATCTCTCTCGTATCTTTCTCTCCCCTAAAGTTAGATTAGGGTATTTTCATAGGGTTTGATTTGGGTTGAAAATTGAAATGGTGAATTAAACCTTTGAATCTAGTGATCTAATACAAATTTACAGAGAAGAGGAAACAGAAAAGGGAGGGTGTTAGTGCAATTTATAAAGTACAAGCCATTTTTGTGTTCTTTGAGTTGTGCATGTGGCTGTAACAGAGTTAACTAATCCTGTGGTTTATACTTTCTTCTTGTTCTTGCATGCTATGTGTGTTTGTGTTAATGCTCAAGTTGTTGGGCTTTCAACGGAGAACAAACAGTGAATTTTTTAATTGTTGCATTTAAATCTCCCTGGATTTTAAATTCTCCAAAATTTTGAAATGCTCCATCCAAACCCTGGGTTAAGGAAATATTTAGTTATAATATTTGTCATTCTATTCATTTCCCATCGTATCACTTATCATTTTTGTCACTTTCTCTCCCTATATTTTCTTTTTTCTTCCTATCTCTCTCTAGTCTCTCCCTTCCACCCAAAAATGGGGTGTGCCTTAACATTTTTCCATAAACAAATGAACCTTGGAGTTAAACCAAAACAAAACATCAAACTTATCTATGTCACGTAGACTACAGACACCTTCTAAGTAGAAATTTTTCATTGAAAAGACCTGGAGAAAATTTCCGTTCCAAATGTGTGTGTGTGTTTTTATTCACTCACTATTTCTCCTGTTTATATGCAAGAATTAACCAAGCAAGATAAGCTAGTATTGATTAAAACCACGTCCGAGAACAGAGACTGGCTAGCGGCTACAAGTCAGCACAGCACTAATATACCCAGTTAAAATTTCTAATTGCGATTTATGAATCAGTTGAGAAAGAGAAAGAGACACTAACCTTCGAAATTCGCTAATTTTGAGGACGAAAACAAGAATCTGAATTCTACTTAGTTATTTCCGAATATCATTTATGTAATAGCAACGCATGAACCAGTTACCGGCTTCTTCCCAGAACACCGTCGATCAGGGAACTAGGTACAATTCGACTTCCATCGCTCACTCGATATCGCACTCCATATACACAATATAATAATATGTATATAAACTAATAATCAAAATAAATAAATAATTATAATGAAATATTCGGCCCGAGTCACATGAACCAATGCTCTCCCTGTACAAGAAAAACCGATTGTGTCGAGGGCTTTGCTATTGCAACCCCCCAATTCCTCCTAACACCCCCTATATGGGGTTATTTAATATCATACTTATTTGTACTTATTATCCTAATTTTTTAGGTTTTGTCGAATTTTACCCCAACGGATTAAGTTGGTATATTTCACCTCACATTTTTAAAAAATTTGTAAATTTTATCTTCTCTTATTTTATATCTAACATAATTGTATTTTTTATCTTCACTTTTATTTTATTCTTGACAAATTTTATATTCAACTTTTTTAGCTTATTTCTTATTAATATAATAATAGTACTTTATAATTAATTATTAATATAAATCATTTTAATTATTTACAATTAGAGAAGAAATAAAGAGAGATAAATTCTGGGAAAAAAAAAGAGAGAGATAGATGGATGGATAGATGAAGAAAATAGAATGAAACTGGATCACATCCTATTTTTACTCTATTTTCATCCAACCAAAAAAATAATATTATTTCTACTCCCTTATTTTCACTCTCTCCTAGTGGTGGATATACATACCAATCCAATCCGTTTAAGGCTCGACCCTCGAAGCTCATGTTTTAGATGAATTGGATAAGTTTGTTCAGCATAATGAATAGAGTTTTTTCAAGGTTGATTTTTCGCACGCAAAAGCTTGTGGATAAACAAATCGGTTTGCAGACCCAAATGTAATTTGAAAATATTTTTTATAGAAATAATTAAAAAGTAAAAAATGTATAAAATTTTTAAAAAAAAATTGACTTTATTTTTTAAGCTAAAATCTATCACAATAAAATATACCAACATTTTAAACATAATAAAATAATAATAACAACCTAAATTAAAGATCAAAATCTTAAGAAAACAAATTAACAATACTTACATATTGGACTTAGGTAGGTAAAATAGGTAGTATGTGAGTCTGCAAAAAAACTCGCTAGGTCCACGGACTTAACAGACCAGATTCAAAAACTCGATATAATTATACGAGTTTTAAAAAATAGGCCTATTATCCACCTAATTTGTGGGCTTATTGGGTCGTTTCACAGACCTAGGTTCTTATACCCACCCATACTCTCTCCCTTCATTTTTCTTAGAGGTGGAAAAACGGGTCCAATTCAACTATCCAACTCACCAACAATCCACTTATATTTTAGTAGTTAGATTGAGATTTTCAACCAGTTAACCCATTTTAACCTGTCCCCATTTTACCCGCCAAAACAAGGATTATGAAAAAAAAATTGAGCCAGGTCAACCTATCAACCCTTTTTTAAAATAAATAAATTTAATATTATTTTGATATTTTATACATATTATTATTTTTTATTTCATTTTTTGGCTAATAAATTATTTTTTAAAATTAAATATAATACTTTCAGTTTTTATAAATATTTATTAAAGATAAAATTAATTAAAATATATTCATTATTTTATATTTTCTTAAATTTGTCTTTGTTAGATCAGTAAATCAATCCGTCAACCTGAACATATGTAAAATGGACTTAAATTCTCAATCTATTACTTTTTTTATGTGGGACGGTCAGACCAACCCATTTTTTGTGCTATCAAACAAGGCATTAAGGTCATTTAACTTGGTTTTTAACTAGAAATTAGTCATCATTAAAGCAATGGATCTGATGACTAAAACAGAAACTCAAAGCTGGGAAGCGTTTTCTCAAGAGTTGAAAATGTGACTATTAAAAACAAGGAAAATGCGGGGAATGTGAAAATAATCAAGGAGGAATATCGCAAACATTTTAGCACGGAGCAAATAGCAGAAAACAAATCAAATTAGTATTTCATGGTGATAATAAAATCATTGCTCCAATGGCATTTCTGTCTAAAGCTCAAGTATATCACGATGACCACCAGCACTGAAAACACGATATATCAGCCATACATGGAAGTCATGAAACGATCAAGTAGAACCACACTCCGACTAGACTCGGTGGCGTTTGTTCGCTTATTGCTTAAGCTAAAATTATTGCTTCTCATTTCCAAAATCATTACTCATTCCCATCCCATTGGAAGTTGATAGGCCTATCACCAATAGTGTGTCTCGTTTCTCACTAGCTTTTCTTTTGTTGACCATTAATCCCAACTTACGCCGTCTCAATGGGACCTAGCCAGGCATCATTCTTGACGCCCCTTAGTCTTACAATGTGAGGCACCATGCTTAATTATGTTCACAAACATTATCTAGTGAGTAAGAAACTCAAAAATTATTGTTTGAAGTGTTTCTTAAGCAAAGAGGCTATTCTCCTTTTCTTATGGTGTTCTCAAACTTTGAGTAAGTCACTTCAGTTTTCATTAGCTTACTTCCCATGCTTCGAAGCAAGAGAGATTGAGGAAATGGCAAAAGCAAAGACATACTTATCAAATAAACTAATTACCGTATATAACGGTCCGTGATTAGATAACAATTTAAGCTGATCGTGTATAACACTATTTACTCTTTTCTTATTTTACAAAATTTTCTAAGTGATGTGATTTGTTGTTGCATTGACGTATTATTTGTCAAAACTATGTAGAAACGATGGTTCCATAATTTGTTGCTGAGATTCTCTATGTCAAAACTGTTAAGGTATTAATGAGTTGGTGATAAATCACTAATCACTAAATATGTATATAACGAAAGCATTGGCGTCAGTTGGAAAAGCACGGCTTTGTCAGTTGGGAGCTGAAAGTGGCTTTAATCATATAATCTGTTGTCCTTGTCAAACCTTGCGACATGATTAATGAGATATGCAGAGCCGAATGTCCCCATTGTACTAGAAACCAAATTAATTAGTGAGACGGTAAGCAAATTCTGATCTTTTGCCCCGAAAAAATGGTACTTTTCCGTCAAATTAGTTGAAGCCCACCACCATATATATATATAATGCAGTGGTGGTGAAATGCGAATCAATAATGCAGTGCTTGAGGACCCACCAGAGTTAAAGGGAATCAACAATGCATCTGATTGAAGTACGGAGAATAATATGCCTTTAGCTTACAAAATCAGAGTAAATAAGCCTTGTCTCCGCGCTTTGGATTGGAGAAATGATAAATGTAAAAAGATCCACCACATTTTGGAGTGAATTAGTTTAGAAAAATGAGACAAATAGGAATGTTCCTTCGTTATATATTTTTTATACGTATGAATCAAAAAATGAGACTTTTGATTTTCTTTTGTCATTAAAAAGGGAAAAGGTGAAATGTCAAGGGAGTCCAAAAATGGGAAGTGTAAAAATCCGTATGGATTTAGCAAACTGGGACCGTGAGCGGCACAGTTGATTAGTAGTAATGCGACGGTTACACTAAAAAACCAGCGCTTTCGCATTCCAGCGTAACGGTCAGAACATCCTTCCTTCCCATTTAGCATTTTCTTCATTTTGAATTCACTCCTTTGCTTCTGTTACTTCCTTTTTCCTTTTGGCAACTCAACATTACTTTGAGTTCCATTCCAACACTTGATGACACAACCACAATGGTAGAAGCCGCAATTTCCACTCCCAAAAAAGTCACGTCTCGTTACACGTCATCTTCATCTCCTCGGTCACCTTCGCCTTTCACGTCCAAACGGTCACAGTCGGTAGAGCGGAGACGACCCGGAACGTCAGCGTCGTCGTCGTCGTCGTCGCCTGGGAAAATGCTCCTGACTTCGACAACAACGAGGAGCTTATCCGTGTCGTTTCAGGGCGAGTCGTTCCAGATCACCGTCAACAAAACCAAACCAACAACCACAAACGTTGCTGTCCCTGCTCCCAAACTCCTCGCGCCTAGAAAGTCAGTGTTGGATTGTGCATCGTCTCCGCTAGGAATTATAAGTAGCAGAGGCCAAGTTTCTTATATCCGTCCCGCTTCACCCACCAATGTACCTTCATCTTCTAGAGGTGTAAGTCCCTTGAGGCTCAGAAACGGAGCTTCCCCTAACGGTTTCAGCAGCATCAACCAGCCTTCTATTTTGAGCTTTGCCATTGATGTTAAGAGAGGGAGGGTCGGAGAAAACCGAATTTTCGAGGCGCGTTCGCTGAGGCTTCTCTATAACCGCCTCTTGCAATGGCGTTTTGTCAACGCCAGAGCAGATTCTGACCTCTCTCTGCAGAAATCCAATGCTAAGGTATAATTTTGTTTCAATTTGTATTAGTGTTAGTATCAATAGAACGTGACTTAGATTAAACTAATAAATAATCTCTGTAGAAGCTTATTGGTGTTTCTTGAGTTCATATTAATCATTAGGATTATTTTCCAAGTGACAATTATTTATTACTTTAGGCATGATCAGCTCTCAGGTCAGTTAGATCACGCATTGTACAAGTTATCTATGATTTTTTGAGTTCATACTGAGCTTTAGAACTTTCCAGTGAGTGACATTTGAAGGACGCTTTTTTTTTTTTTTTTCAATCGATAAATGTTAGTTACTAATTAGTTTTTTCTTGTCTGTGGGAGGATTCGAATCCACAATTTCTCCCTCCTTCAGCTTTTACCACTAAGCTACCTTATAATCCGGAAGAACAGGCTCTTAAATATGCATGACCAATCTAGGTCATGCATTGTAGAAGCTCACCATCACCGGGTTTCTTGAGTTCATATTGAATTATTTGGGGTGAACAATCTCAATTATTGGAGTATTAATTATTTGTTACTAATTATTTTTTTCTCTCCTTTTATTAGAATTGTCTCTATGGTGCTTGGGCATCTACCACTAAACTACGAGAATCTGTGAGTGCTAAAAGGAGAGAGTTACAATTGCTGAAGCATAAGTTGAAGCTGATTTTGATCCTCAAGGACCAAGTAAGATCTACCCTTACCTTGTGCTCAAATTGTTCTATATTTTTAGTTTGATTAGATTTTAATTTGATTCTCTTCAACATAGGACATAGGGATAATTGAATTCTTGTTTAACTTTCATGTCCTAAGTGTTAAAGGAAACTGTTTACTGTAGATGATGTATTTGGAAGATTGGGCTAATTTGGATCAAGTTTACACAAATTCACTTTCGGGAGCTATTGAAGCACTAAAGGCTAGTACTCTCCGCCTTCCTGTTGTTGATGGGGCCAAGGTATTTACTTTTGCTTCTTGTTTATTCGTCTATTCCCTTTCATGATAGGTAGTGTCATAATGATTTAGTTGATATTACTATATCAGCATGTTTTGGGAATAATATAAAAATTCTGTCAGGCAGATGTACTGAAAGTGAAGGATGCTGTTTGTTCAGCTGTGGATGTAATGAAGGCTATGGCATCCTCCATATGCCTATTGTTTCCAAAGGTACATGTTCCTTTTACCGTACTCATAAGGATCTTAGATATCTATCAATTATCATTTGAAATTTCCGGGTCAATATAAGTTTTATTTAACTTACTATTTTTTTAATAATGAGTCATTCTGAATTTCTGATTATGGTAGTAAACTGTCTGTTATACTTGTACACAAGTCTACAAGGTTTCAAATTTGAGACCTTAGAAATGCAGTTACTTTAAAAATTTAAGCAAAAAGATTATCAAACGCGACCTAAATTAAATTAGTCAGATGCCTAATATGGTATTTAGATAGAGGTGGAAGAAAAAGATACACCATAACTCCATAAGTCTAGCATTGCAAAGACACAAGAAAACGAAAGAGAAAATATCCCTTGTTTGTAGTATTTGAGTACATAAGCCTTAACAATAACCACAACAATGAGCAGTGCCAGTACAAACCATGTACTTCAAACTTCATCTTCCCCATTTTGATAATATTATCTTTTTAGATAAAATATTTAACGCGAACAAATACTATCTATATAGTTCCAGCTTCTGATTTTTCTTTTGTTTATGCATTTTTATTATTTGTAAACTTCACTCTACCACCTGTATTTCCCTCCGTTACCCACCCCTGCTAAATTGTATTTATTACACACTTCTGTCAACTTCATTTACCCCCTCCCCCACTGAAGCTCAGCCCTGTTCTCTGTTTTGCATTAATTACATTTATGAATTATGAGTGACTTGTGAGTTACTGAGATCATTTTCTCAACTCATGTAAGAGTTATGATTAGTCTTGGTTTCAAATTCCTAAGCCAAGTTTCATATGTATCTATTATCTTGCTAAACTTGAGTTAAAAGAATTATTTTAGTACTTGCTATCAAAAGTGCTAGATATTGGTCACTGATAGCCTTGTGCGTGATGGCTTTTAGTACGGTTCTATTGACGTGCCAAAATTTCTGAAGAGCATTTTCAATTGATAGGTTGGACAAGTAAACTCGTTGGTGGTTGAAGTTGCTAACTTGAGTACAAAGGAGCATGTTTTGCTTGATGAATGCAGAGACCTTTTATCAATGGTAACAGCCATGCAGGTAAATTTTGTATCCGAAAAAGATCTAGTGAAGCTTAAAGTATTTTTCCAATTTTCTTCAGATGATCATAGCATGAAGTTGAATGATTCGCTAATCCTTTACTCAAATGTATGGCTGCAAGGTTATTAACAAAATCTTTACACTAGCAGGTTAGAGAGTGTAGCCTGAGAACACATCTTTCACAAATAAAATCGTTACCTGAAGTTCAACATTAAACGGTAACAAGCATATAACTGTATTTATAACCAAGATCACTTTCATATGGTGTAGCGTGATAATAGGTGTGCTTATTTTGGCCATGCATTCAATACATCCCTGTATGATGATTGATCGTGTGCAAAGAGTCAGGATTGGAAGTTAATGTTTTAAAATGCAAGTTTTTTTATATATGCCTTTTGTTTTTCTTTTTTCTTATTGTTATAATTTACAAAGGATGTATATAAACCGTGTAGCATGTAATTTTAGTTGAATCTTTTCTATTTATTTGTTAGCTCATAAATTGTGTAATTATGGCGCGGTTAGTAAGGTATCTGGTTCTTTTTCCTTGTGCTTCTAATTATAAAGGGGCTAGGTATGTACCCATAGAAACTATCCAAAAAGTTCATGTGTAATATAAACATTCATTTTCCCCATGAATTTATGGTTTTTTTTTTATTTATAAGAAGCCAAGAAGGGTAACTCCTAAGCAATAGATTTACTGGTGGATTGGGAAATGCGAATTGCAAAAGTAAAGGAGTAAGTAGTAACACAAGTTTCCTAGGGGCTACGACATGAGTGATATTCTTCTAGGCGCTCAAGAAAGTATAATAAAATTAAAGAGACAAATGGACATTTTGAAATTTCTTCTCAAGGTAGCGTTTAATGAAAAAAAATGGTGGATCTTCTTTTAAATTTTTTACTTCTTTTACGTCTCCCATAAATCAGATTGAAGTCCACATGCTGTCATATTTTCCTCGAGTGGAACTCAATGAGAGGTGGGAAGGTGAAGGCGTGAAAGCATGATTTTCATATTTTCCATGAACCATGATGTTAAAATTTTCCATTTCTTTCCTGATTTTCTTTGTATTCAATTTCTAGCTCGTATATTTCTTATTCCCTTGTTGGAGATAATGTACTTTCCGAAAGACATTTAAACATGGTTATGTAAAGTACTTTCTAGAATAACGATAAAAGGATATTTTCGGTATGAACAACATTTAAGATAGAAAAAATTAAAAGAAAAAACTAAAGGGGAATGTACTTGGAGCAACTCCGAGGAGTTATCTTTCTCACGATAACAGAGTAGTAGCAATTTTGTAAAAAAATTCTTTCTGTTGGAGAATATCTCGGCGGATTTCATTTAAAAATAAAGTTTCTAAATGCAGCATCAGTTTTCTTACTGTACATTGAATTCATTTGCAAAATAAATTATTAAAAAAAGGCTTGGAGATGACTTTAAAAAGTAAAAGATAAATATTGTGGGATTAAATTTTTTGAGTTACTTGGTTGAAATAAAGTTTTGATTGGATTGTTTAAAGTAAGAAAAATGATGTAACATTATTAAAAAATATGAAATATTATTGAAAAATAGAAGAGAAACCTTAATAAATTTGTGGATGGGAGATACTCTTAGGATAAAAGGAAAGTGTATATAACAAAAGCCTTCATAAACAAAAGCATACAGAAGCATAGCATCAAAGCGGGCTCTTTTTATTTGGCTTATAATCGTAATACAACGTCTCGTTAGCAGAATAATGGGAATTGGAGAAGGAGACTGTTTATAATAGGTTAAATTTATATTAAAAAAAACAAATTATATATATATATGTATATTTATTAATATATATATATATATATACTTTTTTATTTAGAGTTTAGTTTTGATACATACGTTATTTATTTGTCTTAGACTATGCTAATTAAGCCTGCTCAAGAGTCAAGCCTACACAAACAATTAAATAAAACACAAGTGAATCTACCATTAAAAAACTTAATCACATCATATCTCAACACCGCTCACTACTCGAGGACCTTATTGATAATGCACAAAACTTATATGGATGCAAGACACTGAATCATTTGTTAGTAATTAACAGACCTACGAATATTTTTATCTATCTCGAATATTTTCCATCTTATATTGTTGCTGAACACTATTTGTATAAAGACTTTTATCGTTGTCAACTTATATCTTAATTTTATATCTGTAAATAATTAATTATATATATCGCTCAAACTGTATATGAGACCTATAACTATGCTTCTGGCAGACCTACACCATAAATATATATGAGTTAACAAGGAAACTAAAATTATAATGAATTACACACTTAAACCTTTAAAGATGCTTTGTAACTTTCTCTTTTTTTTTAAAAAAAAAAAAAAAAGAAATTGTTCTTCCAACACAAATTTGTTCCAAGTGTCATCTTGTTCTCGGCAACATCTCACAAAAATGTAAACAAGCAGGTAATAAATAGAAGATTTATACTTGTCCAAAAAAATGTGTCTTTTTATTGTTCCTTTACATTGTTTCTTTTTTTATTTCTTGCCAAAGTACGACTCCTATGTTAATATGGTGGCTTTTGGCGTAGAACTCACTTCCAGTGGAGGAAATCCATGTCTGCCGTGCACCGCACCATCTATATTTTGATCACGTGGATTTGCTCTGCTGCATAATCCTATGGTTCAAATTGCTAGCTCCCACCATTTTTTACCTCATTTCGTGTAGATTCCTCAAATATTCTGACACATGCGGCGTAACGTTTAAGTAATGCTTCCTATCCTATACTTTTTTCTGAATGTGTCTGCCCCTTTTCTTGTTTTCTGCCTACGACTCAAAAAGAGTGTAATAATCCCACTAAATCGTGTATTTTAAATCGTTCCAATCTACTCGTGTATATTAAATCAAAATTTCTGACATCAAATGAAAATTTGAGCTATTCTTAAGACCTTTAAGATGTTTTTATGATTAAAAATTTAAAATGGTGATGTTCGTTGGAGAAAAAACATTGGTTTATGGGTGGAATATATTGGACAAACTCTCGTAATCCCATTCATATGTAGAAACAGAATCGATCCCCACATGGGAGGCACCTGAGCAGGTGTTTAAAACTCGCACATATTCCACAAACCTCGTCATGTAATTGTACGGTCCAGACCCTTGTACCTCAGTGTCATCAAATTTTAATAGCGATGCTTATAAACTGAAAATTTTATCTTAAAAATCGAAAAACAAATAAATCAAAAACAAAACAAAAAACTGCAAATTATTTTTTATAAGATTGAATCAGATTTTATATTTGATTTTGAGAACAGATTCAACTCAATTCAAATTAAACTTATACATAAGTATATTTTTTGTTATCATTATAAGGTTTACCATTTTACATATATTTATCAAATTATCACAAAACTTACATTTTTATTTATTGAATCAATTGGATTTGATTTTAAGAACTAACGAGTCGCCGTATGTTTGGATATATGTTATAAGTTAAAACAATATGATTCACGTTAGTTTAGACCCTTCCCTTTGTAGTTTCCATCCTTTTTATTGATTTAGACGAAAATATTTGAATAAGTGTGTATTTAAAAGGAAAGCAAACACGCCATGAATTTATTTTTATTTTTATTATTTATAAAAATATGACATAATTTATACTTATTTATGAAAATGATCTAATTCAAACTGTTAGATTGTTGGATCAAGTTTAAATAATAAATCAAATAGATTGAATAATGAATTAACAAATGATTAAATCAGATTATTTTTTAAAATTGATCTAATACAATTCATTCATGAACACTCCTTATTATAAGATCATGCATCTCAACAATTATTATTGTTTTCTTAACTAGGAATGGATTCTTTCTAGTAACATTATCACTGCAAAAGAACTTCATCCTTTAGTTAACAAAATTAACAAACTAATAATTAACATATGTTGATAAAAAAAAATTACATAAGAACTTCATTCTTTAATAAATTTTATTAATATAATATATTTCATATATATATATATATATATATATATTTAAGAGGATTCTTTCTCATTCTCAATCTCAACTATCTCACACCTTGTTGCGGTAGTAAAGATTTAAGAACGATCGCTAATTTTTATTTGAATGGAAGAACACAACTTGAACTCTTACTTTTAACATGTTTTATTTTATCACTCAATTATCCAGTCATAAGAAGTCTCATTTTGTTGTATGGAGTTGGACAGAAGAAAAAGACAGAAAAGAGACAAATAAAAGAAATGAGAGAAGATGATATATGTAATAGACGGTGTAATAAGAAATGAAAGAAAAAGAAGAAGAAGAAAGTAAATATATAATTAGTATTGCCTCAAAATTTGAAGGAACTTTTGGGAACTAGAATTTCGAAAAGCATTATCCTTAGGATATATATTTCAACTTGCTCTTGCCATTTCTCGAGAATTCATGGTAGGAGAAGCCAATCTCTCTCTCCGCTCATAATTACTACTAAATAACTAGACGAACAGATTCAAAAGCTTCTTCCCATTGTCGCTGCTGCAACCATTGCAGCTCATGCTTTCTTCGGAGTGTTAGAGGAAGACCAAAAGCGCATCAATAAAAAAGTCAGGAATGTTACTAACTTATTTCCGTGCGGTAATATTTTTAATTTATTAAGATTGCTTCTTCAATTAAGGAATAACATAATTCATTTTTATTAAAAAATTATTAAATATATCTTTAATTTAATGAACATATACTCTTTAAAGAGAGACAAGAAAAGGAAAATGATAAATATTTTGTATTAAATAAAAAATATAATAATAATAACAACAACAAGGTTAATATGTGAGAAGATAATAATAAATACTAATATAAGGTTAAGATGTGTTTTATGTCTCTTAATTTTTTTGGTAAAATTAGTTTTATTTTCTATATTTAAAAAATTATAATTTTGATCATTGTCATAAAAAAAATATCAATTATAGAAAAAAAGTGAACCAAAATCATTTGTTTAAAGTATAGAGATTAAAACTGATTTATATTTTGTACTTTAGAAGGATAGTAGTTCCATAGGTTCTTGAGTGATAAAAAAATTAAGTTTTTGTTATGTCCATATGTATTTAATTTGTGTTGTTACATAATCATTTTTCATATCAAGTGTATAACAAATATGTTTATTCTATTTATTATCATATTTTTTTAATAAATCAAAACGTGTCCTTTATTTTAAAAGTTTTTGGGAGAAAAATAATTAACATCACTAAATTTATTATTGAACTCAAAATTTTATTGATGTTTTAATATATAAAAAAATCAAAATGTGCTACTATGCATGTTAAAAATGATTATCTAAATAATCCACTAGGATTAGTCTAATAATAATAAATTAGGCTATTTTGCACAAAGTACTTAGTTAAAATGTTGCTACTACTATTGTAAAAAAAAGTATATTATTAATTAAATTAATAAGACTAAATATTGGTAACTAGTTTTAATTAATTTAAGGCTTAAAATGGAAGGTTAGTATTTGTCTTGTCCTTTGTTGTTGTTGTTTTTTTTTTCTCCCTTAGTCCTGTTGAAACAGCTCATGTAAGTTTGCAATAAAATTTTGGATGTTTTTTTCCGCACTTCCCATTTCCCATTTTAGAAGTGCAGGAAGCAATTGCCAACAATTTCCCTTCCTTCCTTGGACCAACCATTTCGGC
>PYAF01000074.1:559931-607089 GCA_007407185.1 Glycine tomentella
GCCGAAATGGTTGGTCCAAGGAAGGAAGGGAAATTGTTGGCAATTGCTTCCTGCACTTCTAAAATGGGAAATGGGAAGTGCGGAAAAAAACATCCAAAATTTTATTGCAAACTTACATGAGCTGTTTCAACAGGACTAAGGGAGAAAAAAAAAACAACAACAACAAAGGACAAGACAAATACTAACCTTCCATTTTAAGTCTTAAATTAATTAAAACTAGTTACCAATATTTAGTCTAATTAATTTAATTAATAATATACTTTTTTTTTACAATAGTAGTAGCAACATTTTAACTAAGTACACATCCAACACTTAGAAGGAACAAGAATTGAGTGAATTCGATGAGGAGTGAAATAAGTGTATGATATGTATATATATTAGTGATGTTGGGGTCGAATGTCTCAAGTGAAAACGTTGGAAGATGGGGTGATAAATTTGGTAGTTCCCCTGAGAAGGGAAAACTTGTAATTCCTCATATTTTTTTGAAACTTGTAATTCCTCATTTTTTTTTTTTTTTGAAAGTTGAGCATCTTTAGTGCAAGAATTTTAAATTTAAGATCTGATTTTCACTAGATCTTCTAATAAAGAAGTTAAGGAAATCTCCAACATGGAGGATGAGTTATTCTAGAAGATATCTTAAGATCTACACATTGTTTAAAAAAAATAATATTTTTTTATTTTTCTCTCTCTTTAAGATCTCAAAATGAAATCTACTATTAAAGAAAAAAATGAAAAAGATCTTAAGAGATTTTTAATCTTATTTATCACTATGAGGTTTACCAAAAAATAATTTAAGATCTCAATTTGAGATGTATCACTAAAGATGCTTGATTTGTTATTGCTAGCTTATACATGTTTGATGGCCTGGTGGGTCGGGCTAAAATTTTGTTACAACTAACAATCGGGGATCATAATTTTACTTATGAAGGACTACAATTTACAATTTTTAATGTATTGAGGTTAAGTTCGATAAGATATTTTAGTTATTTTATAAAAAATTAATTGAAAATTTATTTGATTATTCGATAAATTTTTTTTTAGTAGTTTTAATATTTTTTAAAATGATAGTTTATAATTTATAATTTTTTATTTAATTTTATTCTTAATATATTTATTAAATTTTTTATTTATTTTTTAAAATAAATTATAATTTTATTCATTTTAAGACATTTCATACTTTTTAATTATTTCAATGATTAATTTTATAAAATATTTATAATTTAATAAATTAATTTTTCAATTAACTATTTAGCTAATTTTGTGAAAGATGACTAAAAACATTAAAGTTCAGAGATAAATATAGTAACTAATCAATTATTAAACCTTTTTAAAATTAAGTAACAACCTTATCTCGTATAGTAATAGTTGAACAAGTAATTTTTTATGTGACAATCTTCTAATTAAACCATTTGCGTATTTAAATTAAACTCATTGTTTAATAGTAATTGAGATAATCCTTTTAAAAAAAATAATTGAGATACTCATGAACCGCATAAAAATGATGTGAACATTTAAGCGTGCAACAAACATCTACAGTATTTTATTTTTGTTAAAAATCTTCTGTAAGTGTCACGTGTTTAGTGATGGCCGCAAAGACAGGCTAAATGCCAACAATTAACTACGCTTCAACGTCACAAATCACGACATCTACACATCAATTTAGTGTTAAAAACAATGTGAGCTGCTGCACTTGCTAAAGGCTATGTGGCTACAAAATCGCACGTTTTTTTTCCCTCTTACAAGTGTGTAAAATTATTCTACATATTATTATAGAAAATTTATAATAATTCTGTTTCAATAATAAGAATTTTTGAAAAAAAATTAAAAAATTCACACTTTTATATTTTTTTAAAAATTTAATTATAATATTATTATGTGTCAGATAAATATTATTTTTTATTATTAAGAAATAAATTCTTATAAAAAATATAAATCTTATTTTTAAAAAACTTTCTTTTTCACAAAGATTACTGTAACGGAAAAAAAATTATAAGAAAAAGTTATTCACTTAAAAAACCCTTTAAAAAATCTCCATTAGAAATACTTTTAGCTTCACTATTTTTTCGTCCTTCGTTGAGTAGCTAAATAGGGTTAATAACATATTCTTATATATGCACATGTTGATCCAAATAATAAGAAATTTGATTAAATTATCAATTTAAGTAGAGAAATTTTCAGTTTAAATGTTGATTATTAAAAACTAGACATTAAAAAGGTTTTATTCCTTTTTTAAAAAAATATTTTGTATTTCCTTACACAAGTTCACTCAATTCAACTCAAATTAATTAAAATTTCAAAGTAATTCATGATACAAGATGCGTTCATAACCACCCATGCTTTGCCGGTCATTTATTTACTAGTTGTCATTAATGATTATACCTTTGACCTCACGTTTTACCATTTGCCCTGTTTCTGATAAATTAAACCATGCAAACATTATACTTCAGTCTCCAGAGATGTTAAACCATGATGTTATATTATATATAATAATAAAACACCAGGGTTCGTGAGGAATTACACATTAAGAACTGACTGTTTCATTGAATCGATCCCGGTTATGTAGGTTCCAGAAGACAAGGAATCATGTTCGTTGTATCATTGCACTTACTATGATGCAATTATGCAAAGCAGGATTCGTGAATTTCTGGTGTTGTACTTGTATGTCTAATCTCATTAAACGGCAATACATGCGTTACTTTATATACCAAGCAATTTACAACCCTTACGCACATTATTTCATCTATTAAGATAAACTCCTTTATATACTTAATCAATTTGTTAAGCATGGATTTCAAACGATAAGTATTTTTATTTGTGTGAAAATTTTACAATAATTAGTACTAGTACTAGTATAATAAAAAAAAATTACGCGTGTTTAAAGCAAGTGCATTTAATCTAACCCTTTAATTTATAAAACTACTATAATAGTAGGTGTTACTTGTGTCTAAGGCGGCCTTTGGCAACTGGGAAAGTGGAAAGAACAAGATTCAAAGAACCTGGACAAGCGTGTTGTTTTTATATATATAAAAAAAATACATGTTTCTGATGGAGATTGTTTAACATTAGAAAAATATCAACATGCATGTCATTGTTCGATTTAAAAATTGAATATGAGTGATTTAAGAAATTTGATCCCAGTTTTGTCTTAAAAACAATCTAATTGCAAGTTAGGTGCTAGACCTACCCAGCAAAATCAAATTACAAGGCTGATTTCTTATTCTTTCTATCGAAAAATAATACTTCATAAAAATATTAATAAGTATAAGATGAAGATTCTCAATTAGAAATATGAAGTTGTCGATCATAACGATGTATTATTCTAAAATAAGTTAACTCGTAACATTATCAAATATCTTCCAATGAGTTGTCAATTAGAATTAGTTAACTATGGCATCGAACAATGATCATTCATTGACAAGTCAGAGCCATGTAAACATTTTGAACGCGAGCCTTGTTTGAATAATTTGCTCTTAATCTAAATTTATTCTTAAAAATAAAATTTAATTACAATTATAGTTTAATTTCAATATTGGGATATAAAAATGCACTATCAGTCAATAATGTGTCTTTTTCTTCTTCTGATAAACAGTCAATGATGTGTTATATATTAGTATTTGTCAAAAAGACCGCTCAAATATCAATTTCATTGCTGTAAAAAAGATATCAAATTCATTAAATTACGTATATATGATAATACATCACTAAATCTAAATGACAGTAAGACTGCTTTAATGGGCTTGTAAAATCATGTATTTAAATTTAATAAAGATATATAATTTTTAGGCTTAATTGTAATTTTTTATTCCTAACTTTTAAATTTTAGTGAATTTTATCTTAACAAATTAATTTGACTTATTTTCCTTTAATGTTTAAGAAACTTGCAGATTTTATTTTATCGTTTGTAATTTTATTTTTAACATAATTATATTTTTTTATCCCAACTTTGTTATTTTTTTGACAAATTTTATTCATTTTTATACTTATTAATGAAAAATGATTGAGATAAAATTCATAATTTTTTTAAAAAAAATTAGAATAAAATATGTCAAATTAAAAAGTTAAAAAAATAAAATTTGTCAAAATGAAAAAATTAGAAATAAAAAATATAATTAAACCTACAAAATATCTGAGTCTAGAACAAACGTAATGATCACTCAAGTCAAGAGAAGTAAAAGCTGTCTAACGTGTGAAGTGTGTGAACCATTATTGAAAGAAGAAGAAGAAAAACGCGTTATGCACGAGTTAGTTGATTGCCAAAAAGATTGACATTCCAAATTTCCAGTATGAACACTAATAATGGGTCTCTTCGTGGCCTTTTTTTCTCTAATGAAGACGCAAAGGGAGACGGCATATCCATAGAGTTGAAACTAGAAAACCAAAATGGAATATGGTTTTCACTTAACGCGAATCTTCGAGTACTCCACCAGAGTTTGGTATAAAATTGGGCACCTCCTTGCCCAACTAAAAGACGCACTTTCTTTTACTAATTCTAATTTTGGGATACCGCGTAAAATTTGCCGCATGACAAATGTGAATTGCGAGTGTGAACTCCATCTTAAAAGATATGGTAAAATACTAATTGACACGTACAATAAAACGAATCACACGGAAAGGTATTTCAATTGATTTTCTTTACTACTTCTTACACCTGCAAATTAAAGGAAGCTTTCAACACTCGTTTCTGTTCATGCTACACTTTAAAACGTATCACACCAACTTTGGCATTCAGCGATCGTAGGACCATTCAATAACGTGTCACAAGACCAATCAAACACAATGGGAATGCTACGTTGCTTTCTTCAAAAATCCTATAAAACAATTACACTGTAAGGATAACTAATCCACGTGTCGTTATTATCACAGCGTGTTGAAGGCCAAAGCCTCGTTCTTATCCGCACACCAAACACGAAACATCCGGTGTGTTCATCCCATGTCATCCATCCACCCAGGCCAGCTACCAATTGCTCATTTTATCACTATTCACTCACAATCTTAATCATCAAAATTATTAAAAAAAAATGTTTATTTTCTTTTCGTAAAAGGAAAATTCAAAAATTAGAATCGTGGACCACCAACAGTAAAAACGGTCACACACCCAAACAGAAAAGTAAGGAAAAGAAGAAGAAAAAAACACGCGCAAGTGGCCTCAACTGAGCTAAAACAAACTTGCCGCACCGTTCACGCGGTTCTGCTGTTTCATGATGTCTATTCCATTCCGAGGCATATTCTACTAGATCAATCATACTACTACGCTATGATGATAAAGGCAAAGTGAGAGACATCGATTTCATTCTTACAAATAAAAATAAATGAATTGAATTGAATCACCGCTGTCAAAAGTATACTACAATCTAAAAGCTTTGGGTTCCTCATAAGGTCCAAGTACTATATATGTACAAGAACAAATTAATCCCAAATAACTTTTAAAAAATATTAAAAAAAAAAAACATGAATAATTTTTTGGATCTATGGATCAGTATTGAGGGATTTCAATCTTGGGTATGGTCAAATTGACACGGGACTTCTTGGATGGATGAGGACTGGTAACCTCGTCATCCACGAAGAACCTTGTTGAGAAATCCGGAAAAGCCGGGAGGTTGAGATCGAAATCGCGGTGGCTTCCTGTGTGAGTGGACCCCACTCCCTCGGAGGCGGTTACGGCGCTGTTACCGCCTTCGTAGTGACAACGTTTGTGTCCTCCCAAGGCCTGTCCTGTCGGAAACGTCTTGTGGCAGATGGAGCACTCGTGGGTCCTACCACCACCGGTCGACGCCGAACTCGTCGTCACGGCGGAGGAGGTCGGGTGGTTTTCTCCGGCGAGCTTCCGGTGGCTGGCCTTGTGTCCTCCGAGTGCTTGGTAAGAGGAGAAGGCTTTGTTGCAAACCGAACATGTGTAGCTCAGTTTGGCGGCGGATAGCGGCGCAGAATTGCTGTCGGAGACAGCGGACTTGGCGCCGGCGCCGTCGCGAGCGAGCATGATGAGACAGAGAGCGAGGTACTCTTCCTCGGTGCATGAAGGGTGTTGCAGTTGTTGCTCCGTGCGGCTACGCTTAGAACGCTTTCCTTTCGTCCACGGTGTCTCTAAGTAACTGAGACTGGTTTCTTCAAAGGGACTAAACGATGGAGTGGCTGTGGTGGGTGATTGAAGAGCTTCCAAAGCCATTTGAAGTGTACGCACTTGTGAAATCTGTAATAGAGTGTGAAAGGGAATTAGAGAAGTGCTTGTGCTTGTACTTAATTTTGAGTGAGAGTGAAGAATGGGGTTGCAGGGGATTTATATAAGGAGGGTGAGGAAATGAGGGAAGTTGCGTGACAAGTGCTGAGAAAAGTAGGCGCAACGAAGTGTAATACTATAATACAGGTGGAAAAAGAGTGGAGCACGTGTTTTAGTTAGTCATGAGAATAAAGTTTTCTTGGTGGCTAGTGGACCTCTAAGTCGGTCAAATTAATTGCTACTAACTGCGAGTATTTTTTTTATTTTTTTTTAGCAAAAGAGAAATAAAAAAAAAAAAAAAAACAAGACCAAGCAGTACAAGTGAACTAAGGAAGACCAATTCCAATCCAAGTTCAAAAAGTCGAAATCCGCAAAAATTCACTTAAATATAGTTCGTCCACAGCAGCCGGTTGGCAAGTATAAGTAGCAAGCCACCAACGACTTTTCTCGGTCAATATCTTAGGGTGTGACTTGAAATTGAATAGTTGAACAACGACGAAAAGTGAGTCATTCATGTGGAGTAGCCTTGGAGTGGGATGTTACCTCTATTTTTCAATTCTATTTTTGTACGCCATTCAGACAAGTGGAGGATGTGGAGCACATTATAGCTGTTCAAAGAATGTTCAAGAATATATGCAGCTGAATTAATTTTGGCCATTTCCTTTTCTCAGCACAGGGAGCACAGGATCATTTGAACTTGTGGCTATCGTCCAGCTCCATCGCTCCACGTACATTGCTCGTTGTTTTGAGCTACATACAATTCAAACTTAGTTCAGCTAACTCTTATGAAGGTATGTTTGGGTAATAGTTGAATGGGAGTTTTAAAGTAAAATGATTCCTCAACAATAAGGGTTGAATCTAGCATTCGCGACAAGTTCTTATAACGTGGCGAATTACGTTTTAAATTTTTGTTAAAAGATGTATTTATATATATTCCATGTTTCATCATGTCTTAAATAAAATTGTTTCAAAAATAGATATTATGAAAAACAAAATAATGACTCATGATATTTAGTTTGAACATGAATCTCAAACTTCAAAATACATAATGGAATTCTCTTAAAAACAAAATTAAATTTATTTTCAATCAAGGGATATTCTAGACATAAAAACAAAAACCTAAGTTTTTAGTGACTTCGAAAATCATTTTAGACCTTTTGAATGAAAATTTACACATTTCAAACTATGATAAATAGTTATTCCTTATCCCTTTTTTATTGTAAAATTTACACATTTCATGTTGGAGAATTCCAAAAAGAAAGAATGAAAGATCCTTAAGTCCAAAAACTTTGTAAATTTTTTTTTAATTCTATCTAACTATGAATCTAAGGAGGGTGTTACCCCCTCTTCTATTTAGATTATATGTCTTCCAATAAAATTTTCCATGTGTGTCTCTTTCTAATTAGTCCTTCATGCCACATATTTACTCACTTGATCTTGTCAACTCTGTATTCAGGTACTAAAGTGTAAGAGTACATTGTTTTGCTTATTTCACATGTTACAAAACACAAATATCTTCTGAGATGTCACCATGTTTCAATGATTATCATTGGCGATCTTGTCAACTAGTGCTATAGGATCCATCTAAAGAGTGTTATGAGAATTTAGATCTGTTTGGATACAAGTCAGAAGTGTTTTTTAGAGTTTATCTACTTGAAATATAGTATTTATTTACAGTACAGAAACTGTCAAAAACACTTATAGTCTTATATCCAAACAGACTATTTGTAATATTCTTTCCAAGAGGTACCTACACATTTCTTCTTGAACAACCAATATGCATGTGTCTCATCTTCACCATAAGCGAGTGGGTATGCTTTGAATGAATATGTCAATCTGAATCGTTATTGATGATAATTGGCTAATAATTGTTTAATCAATTGGTATGGTGGATTGCCCTCTCAATCAAACAATCCACAACCTTCAAACATATAAGATATAAGTGTTTATTGTATTTAAATATGTCAATCTCTTTCAACCCCTTAGTCATACAATTCACAATCCTCTATGCACTGAGCTTGTAAGGCATAAATGTTTAATCTCAACCGAATGGTAAAAGTAAAATCAATTTGACCTAAGTCAATTTTCATTACCAAAATTAAATAACTTACACTTAAATTTTAAAACACGTGTGGAAAAATACTGTAAAAATGCTTTTCATTATTCATCTTGTCGACTTATTTTATTAAGCAGAAAGGAAAGGAAGATGTTTGTGATTAATGTTATTAGAATTTGTGTCATTGATTGTTTTTTCTTATCATTGAATGTTAACTTTCACGTGGATGAAAATTTAATGTTATTATTACTACTTGATGACAGAATTTTTGGAGGTAGGACGCAAGTGAAGAAGCTCAAATTTTTTTTTGGACGAGAGTTTGTCATTTGACTTTTGAACCGCGTGCGTGTTAGTGTTAGTACAAGGCCGATTAACCAATTGGGTAACAAGGAACAACCACTGCTTTTGAAGTCCTTCGTTTCGATAAGTATCTAGACTAGAAGTATAAACTATTGGAAACTAATGGAATGAGCAAGCAACGCGAAGCATCCAAATTCACACGTGCACTTGTCAAAACATTTTTCTATGGTTTCTAGATAAGAACCAAAATTAGTTGACCAAATAACACTTGATATTCATGCACCAAAAGAGAAAACATTAAACATTGTACGTACTTTTGACTTTTTTTTTTCTTAACTAAAATATTCTAATTCTGGTTAGTAGTACGTTTTTTAATCCATATTTAATTTAAGAATATACTTAAACTGTTAAAAGTGACAATTGTGCATGATGCAGAAAAAAAAAACTGAACAGAATGCAAAGAGATACAACGGCATGGATTGTCTATTATTTTTTTTTTTTGGTACAGAGCATAAATTGTGTAAATTTCAGCACATCAAGTTACATCAAATTTTGCATTGTTTAAAGTAGTAAACTATTTTTTTAAATTATAATGCATTCTTAAATTTTAATTTTCAGTAGACTTTATTTATGAGTTATGATTTGAACTTACAATAAAAATGGTAGCAATACTCCTATTTTTTTTTCAAAAATAAAGATGGGATTGTGAATTTTTCAAAAATAAAATATATGCATGATCAATTATTTTGTTAGTTTATAATAAACGTGTGATAAATTTTTTCTCTTTTTTGTATTTTGAAGACTAAAAAATATATTTGTGAAACAAACTATTCCTAAGTATTTGTAGAAAAATACGAGTTTGATTCATGCATAGTACATCCTTAAGAAAAAACAAAAAAAATTTAAGTATATCAAAGTCAAATATTAAGAATTAGTCTTACAAGTCCTAAACATAGAATATTGTAAAATATATTAGAGTGTTATGTGAAGTTAAAATTCCCTATTATAATGGTAAAATAAATGTTTTATCTTCAATTATTGTTAAATTGAGTTCCTATCACAAATATAATAAAACTTCTAATTATAGTGATAAAAAATATGTGCTAAACTCGGCATAACTTAAATTCCTATCGAAAGTGTTTTGCTGCTTGTATTAATAGGATAAAAATGAGGATTGGAAAGGAAATTTGTAGCTATGCTTTGGTGATTTGCAAGTATGGAGAAAGAAACAAAAAATAATTAGAGATATATAGAAAAATGAGACTTAGTTTTAGGAATGATAAAGTAGGAGTCAATAAAAATAAAAATAAAAAAACAGGATAGGTTAAGTAATTTAACCCATCAACCCGCTTAATCCGATGAGTTGGGGTGGGTTCAATTCATCATTTATTTATTTATTATGTTTACATTTTTAAGGATTAATAATGTGTGGTTAGATTAATTTGTTTTTATGAATATGTTTGTAATTAGCTAAAATATTATTATTTAATGTCTGTGTGTTGTTAAATATCATTTTAATGTTTCCTTGTTATTCTTGTGTGCTAGTTGAATTTGCTTAGTATATCATATATGGTTATTTGATTAAAATTAAAATTACAGGAGTTTATGAGTATCAAGATGATTATTTTTAATGGATTCTAGTGGGTCAACACACTAGTCTCTTCAGACTCTTTTTTTTTCCTTGAAAGGAGTCTTCGGACATAAACTAAAAAAATGCTCAAGTTTACAGCAATAAAATATAAATATAAATAAATGTTAACTAATTTAACTTTGTTTATTGTCATTATTTTTTATAAGGCAAAGACAAGTTTTTTTATAATGATAAAATTGTGTTTTGATGACATGTTCATGATGGATTCGAATCTAGAAATATCTTCTTTATATATATAAGGATAAGGTTTGATTTCTTTTTATTGTTATTATTTCTCAAAAAAATTAAATTAATTTAAATGTTAGCATCACCTTTAATAAATATAATTAAAGAGAGTTTAAAAATAACAAACTATATATTTTTTAAAAATCCTAAATAAAGTAACGTCGTTTTCCTGAACATGCACCTCTCCTCACCGCAGAATTGGAGGAGTGAGAACTAAAAAGGGAAAGGGAACACTAGTAACAGACGCAGGGTTGGACCAAATTGCCCTTTGGCAGATTATTTAATTTTATTTATATTTAGAAAACCGAATAAAATTTTTTTTTTTAAGAAAAACCTTGGTCAGTATTATTACAATATTGCCCAATTGTTTTGCGTTCCAAAAAAGGAGAACTTAAGAGCTGGTAGTCTAGATCCTTTATTTGATTATTATTTATAATTAGGAGGAAATGGAAAAGTGAGAAGAAGTGAAGAGTATGCGGGTTGTTAGTTGCTCCAATTCAGCCGTCACTGCCACTCTTCCCTCTTTCCCTTGTCCCAGATTCCCTCCACTCATCGCAATTTCATCAACACTCTCTTCGATCCGCTTTCTAAATTCCCCACCCCTCCGTTCCACTGCTTCGCGTAATTTCCAATCAACCTCTCTTTCTTCAATCTTCAATCGCAAGTATTATTCTCGTCTTTCTTCCAACTTAATAAGATTTCTTTCTTTGTGTTTGTGTTTGGTTGCCCAGCGCGACAAGTTACAAGAATGGCTTCGAATAATGCCCAACAAGATCAACAAGACACGCGCTTGGCGAGAATCGCCTCTGCGATCCGAGTCATCCCCGACTTTCCTAAGCCAGGTCGCTACTCTCTTCTCTGATCCGACGACGTCGTGCCCTCGTTTTCGTTCTACCATGTGTTTATGTTATGTTGCATTCCTTGTTTGTGTCAGGAATTTTGTTTCAGGACATAACCACGCTGCTTCTTGATACAAAGGCTTTCAAAGACACCGTTGACTTGTTTGTTGAGAGGTACAGAGATCAAAAAATCAGTGTTGTCGCAGGTACTCTACACTCCCTCACTACTTCTATTCTATCCATAATTTCATGCTTGCTTGCTCTTCTTCAGTTATGTATTAATGCATACTTCTCATCAAATGAATTATGTGTATCTATATCACCTCACGATCTTTCATCTGCCTCGTGGAGCCAGCTTATTTATCGCAAAATTGGGTATAGTGATGTTGTGATAGTGATTTAAGGATTAAGACTTCATGTACGAAAGAAAAAAGACATAATGGGCCCTATTCCTACGTAAATCACTGTGGGTCTTACACCTCTTACCATTGTAATTCTGCGCCTTTCTTTCCCGTAACATGACATGACATTGTCATGTTCTTTATTAACTGGAGGTGATCCTATACCGTGAGTTTAGTGCTAAGCGAACAAGAGTTTTACTGTTATGTTCTTCAGCTTTTTATATTATAAGAATGAATGCCTTTTTTCTCCTTCCAATTCTAGCAATCTAGTCTGCAATTTTTGATGGATGGCGGCATTGTTTCCTTGTCTATGGGCACAAGTCATAATTATGTCTTTCTCTTGATCTGTTTCAAGTACAATGCTGATACTATTTACTGAAATGTTCTCTTGAATAGCAAAAATTCATTAATTCACTGAGTTCCATACAAATTGCTAAATTGGGATTTTTTTTTTTTTTTTTTAACTCCCAAACATCAGAAGATAGTGGAAGCAAAATTAGATACCTATCAGCATTAATGTTGCTCGAATTCTGGATGGTTCATTTTCCTTTACTTTTCGTCAAAATAAGTTACTAATTTGTGTTGGATACCTGTATTTATGACCCAATGCAGGAGTTGAAGCAAGGGGCTTTATATTTGGCCCACCCATTGCATTAGCTATTGGAGCAAAATTTGTCCCCATGAGGAAACCCAATAAATTGCCTGGTATACATGTTTTGTATCTCTCTTTTGAAGTAATTGCATATAATATTGTCAGAAATTCCTACTTAGCAGATAATTATGATTTGAGATCTTTGAATTTCTGTGTTGTGTATGTTCCTCTAATTCTAAATTTTGTACTTCTTCAATGTGGTCATTAAATGCTCTTAAAGTTTCTATGACAGAGAAGATGTTTTGATTTGTTTACAGGGGAGGTTATCTCAGAAGAGTATTCTTTGGAGTATGGAACAGACAAAATGGAGATGCATGTAGGGGCTGTACAACCTGGAGAACGAGCCTTAATCATAGATGATCTTATTGCCACTGGGGGAACATTAGGTGCTGCAATTAAGCTTCTAGGTAAACTTGTCAGTATTAATGTTTTATGGGCTAGCAAAGAAAATCCTTTGAGTGAAAGTTAATGTTTCTGCCTTCTTAAAGCTATCCATGAGTGGGTCCTGACTCCCATCGTAATCACACTTATTGGTTTCATATGATGTGCCTCTCTCCTTAAAAGTAAGAGCTGTAGTAAAGAGGCTTTGTTGTACCTTTTATTAGAAGGAACTTGTATTTTTTTGTTTATGAATTAAAAAAGTCTTTATAGGTTGTGCAAATGACCAAATCTGGACTTAGGACCTATTGAGCCACAAAAGAGATCATCCTATCAATGTTTTTAGCATTCACGATTATCATTTTTCTTTCTGTTTAGTTATACATTCAGGAAAATAATGCATGCATGATGTATTATTAATTGGAGACAAAAGCTTGCTTCTGGGCAATGAACCTAGTAATACCCTTTTGATCTACCACTATAATGGTGTTTTCAAGTGACTGTTTAACTTGGAAGTGTGTTTTTTAGTGTTTAATGCTTAACACTATCAGCATTTCAATACATTCTTAGCTGTTCTGTTTGTTACTCTCTTTATTGCAGAACGTGTTGGGGTGCATGTTGTGGAGTGTGCTTGTGTGATTGAATTACCAGAGTTAAAGGTACAGCCTTAATATATACTTATGCTCACCTTGGCTAATTGTTCGGCTTAATTTATTTCTTACATATATAATACATTTCGTAACTTTAAAAAATTATCTTTGTAAGTTACAGTTTGCTTTTTAGGAACTCAAGCAACATTAGCAAAACTAAAGAATGTCAGTAAAAGTTGAATTATATGTTTGAAAATTTTGTTTTAAGATACATTAATCTAAAAAATTCTTGTGTAGGCACTGTGTGCAAAGTAATTTGTGTACTGAGCCAATGGATAATGACTAGATTTGAAATTTTCAAATTTAAGTACCATCTAATAGGACCTGTCAAATCAATTGGATTTTTTTTAAGGTACTGTTTGAATAAACTTCTTGACAAACACTTATAGGAGAAAAAAATAAATAAGTAAAATGAATCAAATTTCTCTCTTAAGTTAAAAATCAACTTATGCACCCCTTGAATCTTAATGCTTCATTTATATTTTATTGGGATATGTATGTGTATTTATACAAATGAGCATAAACCAAAAAAGAAAATAATTAATCCTATTATTTTGGATCAAATCATTGTCCTATTAATGATAATTTGGAAAGCTAATAAGAAAAATAAAAGCTGATAACAATCAATACTTCCCTTCAAACTGGAGCATATTTGTCAGATGCATCCAGCTTCTTATATATGTAAGTTATCCTAGGACCATAAGGACTTTGTCAACATGTTAGCAAGTTGTTCCTTAGAGCTCACAAAAGTAGTCTTGAGCTCACTAAACATCTATATGTTTAGTCTTCTAATGAAAGATAGCCATGAAGTAAATGCCATGAAGTCCATCTCCCAAAACTTCAACTCTTGAAGCATATGATTTAACCACAGTAGTTCACAAGTTGTATTAGCCACAGCCCAATACTCTTCTTCTGTACTTGATCTTGCAGCTTAAATTTGCTTCTTACTTTTCCTCAATATTCCCCACCAATAAGAACACAATAGCCTAATGTGGATATTCTATCACTAGCATCTCTTTCCCAATTTGCATTTGTATGTACAATGGCATGACCCTTGTTCATATCAATAAGCCCTTTGCCAGTTAATCCTTTGATGCATCTCAGGATCTGAACAACTACATTCCAATGACTATCACATGGTGCATTGAGAAATTGACTGACAACATTAACATGAAAGGAAATGTCTGTTATTATCATTGTGAGATAATTTAACTTTCCAACTATTTTTTTATATCTGCCTAGGCTAGGATAGGGCTCCCCCTAATATGGTAGAAACTTCTCATCTAGTTTCTCTAAAGATGAGAGAAGAATTTCTACAAATTAGTCTGCACATAAGATAATTTGAGCTTATGGAGTAGAACATTTCATTTTTTTTCTTCTCCTAAAAGTTCTTCTGGATAAACTTATCCAAACAGGCCCTTCGACGGTCGCCAGTATTCGTGTCCTGCCTTGATCAAACATGTTTGATTTGAAAATAATACAAGTGAAAATCTTGCTGGAGGCTCATAGAAAGTTCTGTCACCACTTGAATTCCTCTCTATTGATTATATTCTACATGGTTTATTAGAGCTTTTGGACTCTGGTTCTGAAGTGTTGTAGGCACTAATGATTCTTAACGTACGTCCATGTAGTTGTTTTCTATTTTTTATTTATCAGAAATGCCATAACTTCCGCATTCTTTTGGTCAGGCTATTGACTAGTTTTAAAAATGTTTTGTGGTGCTTTATATGACATTGGTTATAGTGTATTCTTTTTGCTTTGCATTACATTGCTAATTTGAATACCAAATGTTAAAAGAGTTGCGACAGAAAATTCATTTCTATAAACTATTTTTCCTTTTCAGGGGCGGGATAGGCTGGGAGACAAGTCGCTGTTTGTCTTGATTAAAGGGGGAGCCTGATTTTGTGCTTATTATTTTATTGACCATTTTAGCTGGCTCTTGTTCGGAGCTTTATTGATGACTGCTTAGATTTCCCCAAGATATATTTTGATGCTGCGGAAACGGAAAGCTTGGTTGTTTCAGCGCTTAGTTCTGCTCAATTATTGTTATTATCATTATCTGTGTTCCGTTTGGAAATGACGATTGACGAATGAGAGAACGATGGCTATAATATAGGACTTGCTTGCCCCTTGGCAGCGGAAGATCCTAAGTTTAGGTTTACTTATGACAATGTAAAAGGAACGGAACTCCATCTGATGCTCAATTGGAGTGTGCTTTCCCTGTTTTCTTTAAACTGATATGCTCTTTTAACGTATAGCAACGGATATGCATCAAGTCACGATCAAATTAATTTAATAAATCACTTCGTGCTTAAATTTAAATATTGTAAAATCAATGGTAAATTGCACATAAGTTCACTATAGTTTCGACATTTTTTCAACTTCTGAATATTTTGTAATTCTTTTGTTGAAAAAAAAAATCTTTATTTTATTTTATTTTTATAGAGAATTTATTGGTAGAAGCTTTTATAGAAATAAATCTATAAAATATTAAACCACAATAAAGGAACATATCAAATAAATCATAATCTTAATTGCATATTTTATCACTTAACTATCATTATTTTTTAAATTTTACCAATTTTTTTTTTTTGTGAATTTTATCACAGAAATTTTTAATTCTTGTGTGTTTTGTCATCTAAGTTTATTTTTCACAAAATTTATCACTCCAAGTATTTAATTTATGTACATTTTATCATTATGTTGATAAAAATATACTGTTTTGCAAAAATTGGTAAAATGTACAAATTGAAAAGTCAAGTGGTAAAATTCACATAATGATAAAAGTTTAGTTTGATGGTAAAATGTGCCGTTGAACTTAAATCATAAATGAGAAAAATAATTTAAAATTCATATTTTGATTTTATATTTAAGATCACAAATATCTTTTGTACATAGAAGTGTTTGATACAATTAGCTTATAAACTAGGATGGTGGCTAGGGTGAGTACCTTGGCATGTTTCTCATTGTGGAAAAGTTATTGTAGTTATCAATGGATCTATATTTATCATTTTTCACTTATCTTTTATCAGGTTAAATTTGGTCATACAAAAAATAATTATCGACGTCCATATTATTAAATCCTTTGCAAACACCATATCATTGACAATCTCTCTTTCATGACCTTGTATCCAATCCTCTTTCCTATTAATTGAAGGACAATAGAATCATGTTAGGATTGCAAAGTACCTTGAACACAGTATCCACCAAAAACACCTTTGATACCTCCTTCATGTTTTATGTGAATTAGCTTATGGGTGTAGGTGACAATATGGGTTGGATTAGTCGGACTAACCCAAACCTGTGTGATAAAATATAGGACTTGAATTTAAAATTTTGAGGTTAAAATTAAATGGGGTCTTTTTAGTCCAATTTAATCATGACCCATTGCAGAATTAGCTCACAACCCCCTGTCCCCGTAAAAGTTCATAAAATTGGACTTTTATAGAGTTTAAACTTTATTTTAAAGATCTGTATTGAATCTATTTCTTTTGTTCAATTTATTATAATTTGCACCTCGCATTGAGTTGTGTAATGTATTTTGTCATATTTACTAATGTTATGGGTGATAAGATTTATTTTCTCTCTAATTGAAATACTTATTATTACTAAAAACTTTATCTTGAAAATAAACCTTGTTTTCTTGGTCATGCAAGGTGATGGTTGTAAAACAATATTTTTAACAAACAAAAAAACGTATACCATACACTAATTAATTTCATTGTAAGTTATAATTATTTTTAAATGAATAATTCTAAATTATTATCTTGCAATACCAATTCCTTCTTAATTCTTCTACTTTCTAAAATATAAAAAACATTAAGCTATGGTCTAGTTATGTTCAAACAGAGAAGAATTAATAGAAAATTTTCAAATTTTTGTGCTAGTTCTCCACACCTTTACTACATAATTTTCTTTTAAATATTTTTTTCAACTCTCTTCTCTTCCATTCCACACCACCAAACCACAAACCATAGCTAAACGTTTATTTTTGTGTTTTCAGATGTTAAATATATTTACTATTTTTTTTTATTTATAAAAAAACATATTGAAAGAACACTTAAAATTTTCATAAAAGTTTTTTGTCCATTTCCAACCCACCCTATGAACCCCCAGAGTGACTTTCCAATCGAGGAGTTGATAGACCCTGCCTGCCGCTTACTTGCAACACTCTTTCGTCGCTCAGCGTCAAACTCTTCCGCCACTTTGGTCGATCGTTTCCTTTCCGATTAAAATGTCGAATCGATCCAGTCAGGGTAGACAACATGACAACAACAATAACAATAACAAGGGTTTCTCCAAAACCCATAATCAGAAGAAATTCTTCCCCAAAACTCAAAATCCCAATCCTAACCCAACTCCAACCCTCTCAACCTCCCTCAGACAAACACAATCATCTGTCTCTTCCACCAGTAGCAGAGGCCAGAATGGGAATTTCGTTAAATACTTGCCACAAGACGAGGCCGTGGCAGCGGGTCTCGGCGCCGAAGATGGAGCATTGGATCCCCTCGAATCTCAGAGAGTCGTTGATCTTTTGAACACACACTTGTCACGCTTGCTCAAGTTCAAACCCAAGGAATTCTGGACACAAGGTTACTACTTCCACACTTTTCTAATTATTCTTTTATTTATTCCTTTTTCAATCAAATCAAATCCCATGTAATACTAATAATATTCAACTTGCTCTTTAATTGTGTAATGTACTACTGTTACGTTTGGAATGCTTATTTATTTGTATAATGTCCGTGTTAACGTTGCTAATTGTATTTGCAGTGGCTACTGACACCTCCCTGCATGGGTTTTTGGACAGCTTCTTGCAGTTCAGGAGCAGGTGGTACGATTTCCCTCATCGCGGGGTGAGAGGGATTGTTGCCGGTGTTATTGTTGGAGAACTCGAGTTGAGTCGCCGCGTTTTCATGGTATTGTATCGCATGTAAGTTTCTCATAAGTTGGAATCATGCTCTCTGGTTTGGACTCTCTTTTCTTTAATGATGTGTGATTTTTTGATGCGTGCGACTTTCAGTTCTTCGAATAAAGACCCCGGTGCTCGACCGGCCGATGCCCTCAGTTTGAGAGACCATGAAGGTGGGATATCCCTTATCCTTGTTTATGTTGTGGACAATGGAATACATTTTTGTTCGAATCACTACTACAGTTTGTTACTGATTACTTGGAAAAACAGTGCATACTTTACGTTGCATGCGTATGTGGGCTTCATTTGTATGCCTTGGCACAGGCAGCGTTTGGGCTCACATTGGAACAACGTTTTCGTACATGTTCCATAAATGTTATGTGTATATATGAAATAGGGCATGGCTGGAACTACGCCAGGACTCGTGTTAATGCAAATCCTACAATGTATAATGTATGGTTTTACATGTGTTTTTTGCTTATAGACGCAGTTCTATACACCCATATAATTGCTTGTAGTAGATAAAACTGGTCAAAATTACAGCCTTACAGGCAAAGGTGGTATTTGATTCTTAAAAAATATGTTTGGACATATTGCTTACCTTATCAGCGGTGTGTGCATTTATTGGTATACTGATTAAACATCTCTCATTTATTGACGTTTGGGAAAATTATTTCCATTGTGGATTCATGTTAGGTAATTACCTCATATTTTGTATTTTCTGTATTGTGATTCACCGTTGTTTGATATTTTTGCCTGTAGTTCTTTTGCAGGAGAAGAAGTTGCTTGAGTTGCCGAAGTTGTTGGATATATGTGCCATATATTATCATAAAAATGAAGAACTGACAAGATCACTGGTGAGAATTTCTATTTGATAGTGGATTACATAGTATGAGGGCGAGCCCTGACGCAATGGTAAAGTTGCGCTTTAGTGACCTGTTGGTCATGGGTTCGAATCCGAAAACAACCTCTTTTATATGAAAGGGGAAAGTTGCATACAATAACCCCTTGTTATATTCCTTTTCTGTTAATTTCACTTTAATCTTTCATTTTTTGATTCATTAGTATGTTCTTAACTTCTTATTGCTCCTTGATTGATGGTGATTTTATGTGTAAATTTTGACTTATTATTTATTATAAAATTCTTTAATTTTGCATTTTTTGTTTTTGTTTTTGAGCATCCATATATGTATATAATGTAGCATAAACTATTTAGTTTGTATAATAATATTTAAAATAACAGCCATCGTGCTTCCCACTATCTTGCTATAGCATTTTTGAGCTGGCCACTATGTACTACTATCTGAGAATGAGATTGATTACTATGTTTATAGGTATATATTATAACTTATGTTGGATTTATAATCCTTAGAATAGCCGCTGTCCCAATATTTGCGATAGTGTTTTGGGGCCCCAGCTTCTCTGCTGCTATCCAAGATTGATAACTGTGGTAATAGAAAAGGGAATTTGCATTATTTCACCCACAGGTGCATAATCAACCAACTGATATGACATTTTCTGTGGAATGGACAGAATCGTTATTATCATGGTGATGTTAATCAGTAGATCATTTTCCATGTGGCTTCCAGATGTTAATCTCTTCATAGAATTTTTCATTGCCTAGTATTGAAAATAAAACAGAGTAGAGATTTAAAGTTCTGTATGCAATACAATGAATTGTTTATTAGCATTGTCTATTTCTTGATACCAATGGTTGTCATTACAGTAATATGTAGAAACCTATAACAACTAATAATCACTGAAACAACAAGTTATATTCTGTTTTTGCTTTTTTGTCACAGGTATCTTTGATGCTAGTTTATATCTTTGATGCTTTTTTGGTTTTATTATCAGAAAATAATAGATGAAGTTCATTACGATGTTTTCCCTTATTGATTGTGAAATGGAATGCGTGATAGTTTTTGGTGTTCCGTCTTCCTCATTTGAGTTGTCTATTTAATTCTGTTGCTCTCTCTGTTTTATTTTACTCTCAATCTTTGTGTTTTTCGGTTCACTTGAGTTGTACTGTCTCTAGAAGGTCCTATTACTTTATTGGTCAAGAAAAATATAGAAGGCTAATCCAACCTTGTAATTTTGTGTGCATTACACCTGTACATATTTTATGTTTGTATAGCTATCTCAATCTAAGGGGTTGTTCTATATAAACTTTGTTGTGGAATTGAACTGCTTGCTGCTGTGCATTTAACTTGCCTTGCTGACTTTTCTCTTTCTCTGTGTCTCAGGTTAGAAATTCTTTGAATGCTCAGCCTTGGATCCATAATAATCTGACTGCAGTAATATCACATTTTCTAGGAATTGTCAGCCAAATGCATGAACGTTGTAGTTCATCATTGGAGGTATTGTTGTAATTTGACTGAGTATAATTGAATATCCATAATGTTAATTACTTTATTTTCTGCTTTGAGTTTTTATACTGACTTTGGGTTAACTAGTTAAGTTTTTTGAGAAAATAAGTTTTGGTTGTTACTTGTTATCTCAAGTAGATATTACATCATGAATCATATTATTGGTTAGTGCAACAAACTGTTTTGTTTCATAAGAATTCTGAAAGTTACTTGATGGACATCTTCTCAATATTTCAATATTTCATCCCTTTTCTTTTGTTTGTTTAGATGCTGTTATTTAATTTATTCATTCATTTGCAGATTAATGAAATAGAATAGAAATTGTTTTTTCATATTTGTATGTTTGTGACCAATGCATTTCATAAGGAAATCATAATATAAAGTCCAACAACATTTTTTATGTCTTGCTGTTAGAATTTATATTATGCTAAAGAGCATTTCGATTTTATTGTTAGAATTTATACTTTCAACATAACAAAAAGATAATCTTGGTCTCTGTCAAAAAAAAAAGAAGATAATCTTGGACAGGCACATGTTGGTTTGGGCCTTTACTCCTTCAATGCTGACCCAAGCCCATTGAGGGTTTCCAAAACCCTAAACCTAATTCACCCCTTTAAATACATTAGTTGAGGGTGAAGAAATGGTGACCAAGAATTGAGAGCCTCAAGTAACAGTCTTGAGTGCCATTGTTGAGCAATCCTCTTTGCCTGCATATTTGAGAGCTTAGAGTGAAATACTGTGAGCGTTTGAGTGATCGTCATTGTTGGAGAGGTTGAGTGTACCACCACCTTGGTGTGTTTTTGATTCATTGTAACCGATTATTGTTATGGTGAATTTTGATTCTGGACTAGGTCCCGTGAGTTTTTCTTTTCTCACATTGAGGAAGGTTTTCTCATGTAAAACAGATTGATCTGTTCTTTCTCGTTTTCTTCCTCTTTATTCCGCTTCCGCATTAGATTTGAGGGTCCGTGTTGCCCAACAGCACATGCCTCCACACATGCCAAAGATAATCTTTGTTGGGTGATATGTGTTGAGAGAAACTTGTTTACAATATGTGCATACATTACTGTTTCTGTATTATTTGGATGTATGTAAAGAATATACATATTTTGATCTTATAAATTTAAATTATTAATTCATCATTTTTTGGTTAGAAGAATATAGTATCTAAGTATGACTGTTTCATTTTTATCTTGAGTTCCCTTTGAACATCCTGTAGACCAATAATGTTCCTGATGTTCTTCTTTCTCTCCTTTCCATAAAATATTTGACTTATTTAAAATGCATTGATGGATAGAAATGTCTTTCAGAAAACCATTGATAATTGACCGCATGTCTAAATCTTGATAGAAAGTTCATGTGTATAATTATAGTATATAAAGGAAACAATTACAATTAAAATTGACAACTTCCTTTTTGGGGATTATGTGCAGGTCTTTATTTCTTCTGGAAATCTCGATCACCATAATGCTGCTTTTCTTCAGGCTGATCTGCTGGAGGTGAGTCACTTTATTTTTTCCCCTCTCTTTGAAATTGAGTTGTAACCCTATCTTCTTTTATGGTGGTGATAAACCAGTGTCTTTGTAACCTTCTAAAGTCTGGGATAATTAATTGGCTTAGTTCCGCTAAGAAAGTTGATTGAATTTATATTCCCCATTTCTAATGGTCCATTTATTGGAAGAGAGCCAAAGAGGGAAAATACATCTATACAGAAAGGCAGCATACAAGTGCAACTGTAAGTGGACAGTATTTACAAGAAAAGTGGGAATTCCACAGAGAATGACCATCTCTCTTTAGCATGAGTTGAGCTTCCGTGATTCTGGAATGACCACACTTTCTTTTCCATCCAGATACTCTCCATTGTACGGGTACACTAGTCTCTGCCATTTGTTTAACCTTGACTTGTGAAGTTACCTGCTACTGCAGCCAATCCCACAAACTGTCTTGGGCATAATCCAGCTAACCCTAGACATTATACAATAGCTACATAAAGCTTTGAATATATGGCTTTTACAGCAAATCAATCATAAATAATATTTTCCCTATCTCACTTATAAAGCCCTATTTCTACTACCTCAGATATTTCATGTACAAGAACTACTGCCCATATTTCAAGGCGATTGAAGTATAATTTTGCTGAGGCAAATGACATGCCAGGGAATTGTGTATTGGCCCTGCCATAATTTTTAAAAAATAAGTAGCATTTAGTTTTATTCATATTGAAAAATGTTGAGCCACAATTTATCTAGTTCTTCAACATTTGCAACATAATATTAATTCCATTTTTTTATGATAGGTAATGGACTTTATAAATGATGCAATTGTATCAATGGACTCTTTTGTTAGAGCATATGAACCAGCAGCTGTTTTCTTCTCTTGCCCAGTTGAAATGAGGTATTTTTTAATTTTTTTTACTGCAGAATGAGGTATTCTTTACCACTGAAATTTTGTTTTTCATGATGAGTTAAGGCTGAATGCAATAAATTTCCATGGGAAAAATATAACTTATCAAACATTGCATTTGGTGTATTATGCGTTACATATTTGTGTTGATTGATTTATCTAAACAGAATCAATAATTAAGTTTTCTAATTGATTTTTTTTTTGGAAGACTTCAATGTTTTTTCTGTTCTGTATAATTGTGTAGTTATGGGAATGAGGAACTGCTGAGCCTCCTTGCCAGATTGCATGACTCACTAATTCCATCATTGCAAAAGGGATTACGTATGATTTTTGCTGACAAACAAGATGGCACAGTATCTAATATCTTAGTAAGTTTGAAGATGTTAAAAATTAGATTGGTAAAGTTTGGTTGGCAACTATTACACTTGTGCTATCTAAGTGATGAAGTGTTCAGAGATAGCATCCCTCTTCCAGCTGCCACAAAGATGTTTCCTGCCAATGTAGAGGACCCAGTCATCAGAGCTGATATTCTGGTTCAAACATTTAGAGAGATCAATTCAGTATCAGTACATTCTCAGGAAAGCCATCAGAAGGAAACATTTCTTCAAGATGTTGAAAGAAATTTCAATATACTAAGCAGGATTGAGAGATTAAAGGATAGCGGTAATGATCTTATTTGCACAGTAGTATAAATCATTGCATGTGTTTGTAGCATAAATTGCCTGGCTTAGTATGGTTTATAGCGAAAAGCTTGATCCAACAAAGTTTTTTAGTTGGCTAAACCTTTATTCCCCTTTGAGATGTAAGGCATAATTACTTCTCTCTGATCCTTCAAAATTATATTGTACACTGTTGCATTTTTTCCATTAGTCATGGTTTGTAGTGTAACATATGCTTGCTCCTTTTCTTTTTCTAATCCAGTTGCTCTGATACAGGATGGATATTCATTGATGATGAACAGTTTCAATATATATCTGGGATGTTGAATTCTGTTTATAAGGAGCCGTATTCTGCCACAACCCCTGTGCCAAACCGAACATTGCTGATGGATGAAGATGCTGCAATTACAGAGTCAAACATCAGTCAGATTAGGGACCTGTTCCCTGATTATGGTAAAGGTTTTTTAGCTGCGTGTCTTGAGGTCTATGACCAGAAGCCAGAAGAGGTTATTCAAAGAATTTTAGAGGGAACCCTTCATGAAGATCTGCAGAAGCTCGACACCTCGCTAGAGACATTGCCACCAGCCAAGGCTACCACTGTGGGTGGTAATGATAAAGGAAAAGGTAAATTAATTGATTCTACGTCAGCATCCTCAAATTCAGATGTTAGGGGGAAACAACAGGCAGAGGGGCCAGTGATGTCATCCTCTGCTTCACTAGGAAAATTTGTGAGGAAATCTAGAGCTGACTTACCTGATCGCAGTATTCTGGATAAAAAGGATGAAAAAGATACATCAAAAACTGCTGCTATGATTTTACAATATGAATATGAAGATGAGTATGACGACTCTTTTGATGACTTGGGTCTAAGTGTAGCAGACTCTGGAGTAGAAGAAAATGAGACATTGGGTGACCAAATAAATGCAAAGTCAGGGAATTCGTGGGCAACAGGGAGTGGTAACTCTGTCAAAAATGCCCCTGATTCAAAATGGGGCTCCAGGAAAAAACCGCAGTACTTTGTCAAGGATGGTAAGAATTACAGCTACAAAGTGGCTGGTGCAGTAGCAGTGGCAAATTCTGATGAAGCTTCGCTAGTAACGCAAGCTCAGAAAGAATTGATACATGGCCTTGGATGTGGAGGCAACCTTCCTCTTGGTGCGGTAAAGAAAGTGATGGATTCCTACAAGGAGGATGATAACCAATCCCAGTCCTCTGAAATGGAAGGGAGAGGGATTTCGGGCAATTCGTTTGGTAGGGGAAGGAAGGAAGGTGGAAAACAAAGTGCATCTCATCAGCAGCAGGAGAAACAATCTGATGATTCCGAGGTGGATGGCAATAATCAAAGTGGGAGAGGGAGAGGGAGAGGGAGAGGGAGGGGAAGGGGAGGAGGAGGAGGAAGAAACAATCATTACCAGAAGGACCGAGCCATGAAGAAGCATTTCTCTGGAATGAGTGGTTATTAAGCGCACAAGAGAATCATTCCATATTTCTTACATGCTAAGATACCATACTTCAGCATCTGCTCGGTAACTATTTGGCTTTTGCTCAAAACCTTATATTTTTGCAGGGTTAAGGTTCAATGAGGTGCATAGATATAGTGCTACATAGCTCATACATAGTGGCATTATCGAATGCACAATCAGCTCTTGATACCAACATCCTCTACAACATAAAGAATTGTATAATGTCTGTAAAGGTTGATTTAAACTCCATCCCGGAATCGAATTTTGTTTAGAAGGATTTGAGTGTAGTTTAGCCTACATTTCCTTTCAAGTAGGGCATATGAATAACTTATACAGTTACATATAACTTACAAATACAATAATTGGGTAATGGTGTTCATCTGGCAGTACACAAATTAATTTTAGTTCAAATCTCAACATGAATACAATATATTCAGTCGCCCCACTGGCCACTAGTAAACTGTGCCTCATAAAAGACTTTACTCTTTCACACCATCATGACACTAATGTGTCAGTTGCTAATGTACTTTCGAACGATTAGCAGCAACCAATTCTGTAGCGTATTCAATCTTTTAGTGAGTTTGTAATGGGTATGGAGCAAGTTTTCGAGTATTTCGGTTTCATTTTTTTTAAAAAAAATAATGTAATATTATGATGTAATTAAGGCTTCTCTACTCGTGGATTCCTATGGGTCACTTTCAAAGACCTTTTCTTTCTTTAAGTTTTTCATAAAAAAATAACAATAGAATAATTAGATATTCAACATCAAATTAATTGCAAAGAATCAAATCTATTTTTATTTGTTTCATTCAAATTTTTATAGTTGTTTTCAGCATTGCAATTGTAATTATATTGGATATTTTCATTAGATGTATTATATGGAACTTTGTTCATGGCTTTGCAATTTATCTTTGATATTCTTTTTATTTAGAAGGTAATAATCTAATAGTTCATTTTTCTTCTAATTTTTTTAAACCACTAGAATTTTAATAGATTCCTTTATGGCCTTATACGAGCTATGATTTTTGAAAACGTAAATTGACGTTAGTTTTCACTAATTGGCGTGTCATTAATATAGTAATATTTTATTTTCTGCGTCATTAATATAATATTAAATATCGTTAAAAATTGACAGCACAATAATGTGTTAATTTCATTGGGAATATAAATTTACAAATATTATACTAAGTTTATTTTAACATTAAAATTGCTCTAATAACAAATGAAGGCGAATTTTCAATATTCTCTTATGCCCAAATAGTAGTCAAATTTGTGACACTTTTCATTTCTCTAAAACTTTCTTATTCCGTAAAAAAAAAAAAAAAGTTTTCTTATTGTCACTTTACATGACCAATCATAGAATTCCATGTTTGGATGTGAAAAAAAATGCTCTAACACATGTTACTACCAGTTACTTTTGAATTAAAGTGGAGGAAAGTCGTTGATCTAACACACTCTTTTTCTTTTTTTTTTTTACGATTTTAATTAAAGTTTTGACTCTGAAATATCAAGGTATTTTTATAAACTTTAATTTTTGAATTAACTATGAAAATAATTAGTGAAGTTTAGTGACAATTAAAATTTATCTCTCTTATCCAAAACCTGTAGAGAATTTGTCCAAACCTAAACTTAATATATGGCCCCATCTAAGCCACACTTGTAGATTTCTTATTTCTCATGATTGGATATCTGCAGCCAAGATATGTCCGTTAATTTTTTCTACACTTTGAATAACTTAAAAGTTAAAATGTCTTTAGTCGTGTCATGTGGATGTTACTTTTGTCAATAATACAGTTCTTTTTCAATCAAAAAACTACTTTTCAAATAAAAATTGTTTGACTAAAATTAAAATATACACTTCAATGACATATACCTGTGGGGGTGAATAATCTTGATTAAAATAAAAAAAAACAAAGTCGAGTCGTACCTCATGCTTTTAATTATTTTTCTTCTAGTCAAAACTGATCATGGTGCCGCATCCTTACCATAGGGGACAACCTGCTTCTCTTTTATTACAGTACACTCAAAACACATTATAGGAAACTCCAAAGAAGAACCCTTCCTTCGTCAGAAACAACAATAATGGACCCTAGAATATGGAGCAAACTACCTCCTGATGTTGTGGAACACATACTTTTGTTACTTCCTCTCTAAACACTCTTGAATCTCAGACCCACTTGCAAGGCCTTCATCTCTCTCCTCTTTTCACCTTCCTTTGTTTCCAAACACTCCTCTTCTTTATCTTCTTCCTCTTCATCACCCTTCTCTTCCTTTCTCTTACTCTCCCACCCACAAGATAATTATCTGTATTGACAATTTTGAGATATTTAGTTAATTTACTCTACAATATTCAGAGGCATGTCCGCTTGAATTAGAGCTTAATATCATCTTATGAAAGGTGAGGCTTGTTTAGAGAATAAAATTCTTACTTTTTATTTACCAGAAAGAAAAAATAATCTCTCTTTTTCACTCCAAGACATTATCACTATTGTCTGTCTAGTGATCTCATCTCTTTTTGGATTTATATGTTATACACTATTCCTGTAATTAGTAAAAGAAAATTCTTTCTATCATCTCATACCATCCTGCTTTACTTTATTTGTATATTTGATTTTTTTTTTTTTTTAAATCATCTACCCCTGCAATCTACTGTATTTAATTTTATCCCTAAATTGAAATTTAATAATTTTTTAAAGAAATTATCAATAATTAAAAATAATTTTATACCACAACTTATTATGATTTTTAAATAAAATATAATTCATATTTAAAAATATTTATTATAAATTTTAATTATGTAAAAATAAATATTTAGTAATACAAAGACTAAAATACTACTCTATCTATATTACAAATAATAACACGTTGAGAGCATGGGCCAGCTAGAAGAATTTAAGAATTTGTTTAGGGCGGCCGCATGAGAAAATTAATTGATTTGTTGAGTGAACGAAATTAAAAAAGTCTCATTTATAAAAATTAAATAATTAAATAACTTTTTAGGGGTGATATGGCAAAGGAAAATGCTTACGTGGACTTGGCATAAAGTTCCATTGAGCTTTTTATTTATTTATTTGATAGGTTCCATTGAGCTTTTTATACAGGGAGAATACCTTCCTAATAAGTTTTATTTACTCAGTTCAGTTTTTGATGTCTTAAATTCTTAATCATGTAAATGGGAAAGGGAACGAAAAACCATCTTGTTCAGCCAATTCGAAGGATTTAGTCACCTTTTGTTTCTACAATTTATTTAACAATTTCCTCCAATGCATCGAAGTCTTAATACATCTTGAAGAAAGAACCCCTAATAAGACAATGAGTTTCGTTAGTAAAAAGAGTGTATCATAAAAAAAAAAACTTATTTGAGTTTACGAAAATAACTTATAATATTAAGGTAGTTTTTTAGATCATTTAACAAATTCTATAAAAAAATATTTATCAAAATAAAATAATTTTTAAACTTATTCCAACAATCTTACGTAATAAGAACTTCATAAATATAAGTGATTAGATAACCTTATGTACTTTACCAGAAATTAAAAATTGGCATACTTTACTCAAGTTATTTACACGCTTTGATCGGTAACAAATTTAAGTTAATTTCTAATTTTTTTTATTAGATAACAAAAGTTATTTTAAATGTTTAATATGCAAGTTTTTTTTAATAATTTCTAAATAGTTTCTAGGATTTTTTAAAATGCTATTTGAAATAACATTTTTTAAAACACTAACTTCTAATTTATATTTTTTTTCATTTTTATTCTTGATATATTTATTTATTTTTCTAGTTATCTTTTTTAAATAAATTATGATTTTATTATTTTTCTGTCATTTTATAATTTTCTATTACTTTAATAGTTAATTTTATCTAACACATAATTTAATTAATTAATTTTTCAATTTCCAATTACATGTTTTTTTAACTTTCAGTTACCAATTAATTTTTCAATTTTTAAGGAACTTTTACTTTTAAGATATACTTAGTTAATTATAAACGGGCATATTATAAACTTTTAATTTTAGAAGTATACGTTTAATACTGATATTCATGTAACTATGCATTGTACAATAACGATGCGCCAGTATGTAATTGATCCTACTTATATTGGAAGACAGTACAATTGCCATGCTTTGCTCTACACTGCAAGCTAGAAGCTGGAAAGGCTTAGACGGTTTGATCTGACAGATATTGAATTTGAAAGGCTTAGACGTAGTTAAACAAAATGAATCTGGAAAACATGTACATTATATACTAATTTGGATATGGAACGATATACTTAATAGAACGAACGGACTGTACATTGATCCTTAATCTTAATCTTATACACAGGAGACAATGAGCGAGGTTCACGGTGGATGTGTCGATCTTTAAAGTAGTAATTTAAAGAATGTCCGACTCATCCCCACAATGTGGCACCCATGAACTGCTTTTTTGTTTATTTCTGATGGAATTTTTCTGTTTATACATTCATGGAGACTCCCACGTTCCTACAACAATATTAAAAGAAAAAAGAAAAAAAGAGAGAAGGGGGGGGGCATGACATTAATCAACAATACTTAAGAGTTAAGAGAACTTTCTTGAGTTCTTACAAGATCGCTATCAATCTGCTGTAACCATTAACCAAGAGACTTATTAATCACAATTAGTCATCTCCCAATGATTACGCTTAGACCCCAATTGCCCTTTTGATGAAAGTTTCAAGTTTTATTGAGTCTAAGGTGTTTCAAGTAACATTATTCTAAATTATCATGCCATGAATTTTAATTCCCTATGAGTTGTCGTGTGCCTGGCAATGGCCCCACGGAGGACTCCTGAGTTTAGTTACAGGAAACTAGGGCCAACCCTGACAATGACTACTAATTAAAATAAGATTTGCAACGGAAATCAGTTTTAGTACTTCACATTTTTCTTCTTCTTGGAATTGGGTATAAATATGTCTCAACTCTAAAGCTTTTGCTGAAGCAGCAAGCACCAATTAGCTTCTCTTTGCAGTGGCATTAGACCAAAAAATAATACCGTAGGCTTCTAAGCAAACAGAAAACAAGAAAGAAAAAATGGGACCTGTTGGTGTTGGATCCTTCCCTGATGGAGAATGGGATTGCTTTGGCAAAATGCTGGCTAATGAAGCCCATTATTGCTCACCACAATTACTCGGGGAAGATGATGGGAATGTTGGAATGCAATCCATGTTTTTCTCCACTCTTGATGTTGGGGGAAATAAGAGTATGTTTTACTCTTTTGACTCTCACAACTCCAATTTGCAGTATATTTCTCAAGAAAGCAGTCACAATAATAGCACTTGCAGTGACCATAGTGTCTTCATGGCCAATCCGGAGGAACATACAAACTACCATTTTGGTTATGTTGATCATGTGCTAGCAAATAGTACATCCATGGATTTTTGCATGATGGATGAGAAAAACCCTGGCTCATGTGTCCAATCTGACATTGTCATGAAAGACAATGTCAGTTTGAATGAAGATGAGGGAAGTGACAAATCAGAGAATGTTTTTCCTGCCAAACATTTGAAGCTCAAAAGGAAGCTTGATGTGTCCGAACTCAAAGTGCATGTAGAAGATAAAATAAACTCACATGGGAATGGTAACAAAAAACCTCGTGATTCAAAAGATGTAAGCTTTGTCTATACTTATCTTAAATTCTGTTAACTCGTATTTGGATCTTTCAATTTGTAACATTTTGTGTGTGGTTTCCAACTTCAGGTGCAACATTGCATGAAGAACCAGAAACTCGAGAAAAATGGGAATCAGGCAGAAGAGATTATTGCCGGTTCAGATCATGGACGTAGTTCTAGTAGTAACACTCTAGAGGATGATAATGCTTCTCAAGCAAACAGCGGAGGAGCCACCTCTGCTCTCAACTTAAAAGGGAAAATAAAAGTTAGTAGGGGATCAGCAACAGATCCTCAAAGCCTTTATGCAAGGGTAACTAATGTCTTGAAATACAATTTCTCTCTTGCTCTGATAATGTGGTGCGATTGGATATCATACTAAACAAAATTGTTTGTTTTGAATCTTCAAGAAAAGAAGAGAAAGAATAAATGAGAGGCTAAGAATTCTGCAGAATCTTGTCCCCAACGGAACAAAGGTAATATATACATTTCATTTTAAGGGATTGTTGGTTGGAGAATATGCAGAGTGTAATATTGGAGATGTAACAAAAGATTTATTTCATGTATGGTCACGCAGGTAGATATAAGCACTATGCTTGAAGAGGCGGTCCAATACGTGAAATTTTTGCAGCTCCAGATCAAGGTAATACCATACAAATCGCGTTAAATTGACAAGTGATTATTTAATTTCTTAGAAACATTTTGGAACATATATACAATGAAACTAACTTTTTTGGGGAAAAAATTAATGTTTTGTAGCTTTTAAGCTCTGATGATTTGTGGATGTACGCTCCGATAGCTTATAATGGACTTGACCTCGTACTCAATCTCAATCACAAGAGTTCTCCACCTTTGTGACCTTATAAACATCGAAAGAGTTGTCCAAGTCAACTAAATCAATATTTGTTAGTAAAATATAGAGGTATCTGGATGGTAGATACATTTTAATCCACTTTGAGTTTTAATTTCTAATCAGATTTTTTTAAAATTTATTTATATTGAATTAAAGATAGAAAATATTATAGTACCATAGTTTGGCTTGCATTAGATTGTATGGAAGCTATTGAATTGAAAACGGTGCATTACGGTTCCATTTGGATACATGTAAACCTTAATGGATCTTGGGATCAAAACCCTACTAGATTTTGTGTTCACATGTTCAAGTTCAGCCCATCCAATTACCATCGGTTACGATCATCACATCGTAGTGCACAAGGCTTGAACCTAAATGGTCAGCTCAGCTGCTTTTCGTGAATATAAACGTTTCTCTTGCTCAAGTGATTTCCTTTATGATGGACCCATTAAAAAGTGGTTTTCCTTTATCTTGACCCCAAAAAGAAAAAAGGAAAAAGATAAAGCGACCCCCTTAATTTAAGTCTGTTACAGTTAATCTCGTTATTTTCAACCAGCATGTACGTAGTATTTCGTAAAATTCGTAAATAAGCTAATTTAAAATTGGTTATTTAAATCAGTTGGTTGAATTAAAAATAGTTAAGAAAATTAAATATTTAAATAACTGATAAGTGAAAACTGTAAAGTAATAGTATAAGAAACCATACCTAGTCATTTAGCTATAAATTAAGATAATAATTCATTTTTAAATATTTTTTAAATGAAATGAGATGATGAAAATGTATTATATATTATAGTATACTGTAACTTGTATCATATTTTTAATTTGTTTTTCTTGTACTTCATTAATGTTTAGAATAATATATTTCAAGGCTTCTGCTCCTCACATTCAGAATATAATATATATATATATATATATATATATATATATATATATATAATTTACTAGTTTGGGACTCACCATTAATAAAGTCCCAACAGGAGGACTCAAGGTCTCTGTCAGACTGTCACCCAACAATAGGCCATAGCAACATTTGGAACATCCTAAAATTGCTAGTGCCAGAGATGCGTCTATATTGAAATCTTTGGTTTGAAAAGACAGTGAATATCGGTAGTGCTAAAATCATTGAAGCATGAGTAAGTAAGAAACATGAAAAAGAACTGAGATTAGCTGAAGAAAGAAATAAAAACAGAGAGTGGAGTCTAGAAAAATCATTTACCAATAAAAAGAGACGGAGAAGTTGAGCATCGTGTAACGAAAAAAGTCTGGCAAAAACTTAAGATATGAATGTTGTGACATAGAAATATTGAAAGCAGTTAAGATGCTTCCATTTTCGTATAAAACATTACGATGAGGGATTGGAAGAATGGAGAAATGAAGGTTCAGAATCAAAAGTAGTTTCCATATGATATGAGAGTTGTCACATGCGGCAAAGTTGATGGAAGAGGGAGGAAAGAAGAGCATAGGGAAAAAAATTAGGGGAGAGACAAAGTTGAAATTCAATCATATTGTAACGGGAGTAAATTTCAATGTTTAATCATGAAAAGTGAGACAGCAGACAAGGGAACATGAACAACGCTTGAAAAATATTAGTGTAATAGATTTGTCATGAGTGTGAAAGAAGAAGAAACTCAGAGAACTAAAAAAAAAAAAAAAAAAGAAGTTCGTTAACTAGTGTCATTATCAACGAATAAACAATAAACAAAGTTTATACAAAAATAATAAGAGATTAGATAAAAAAAAAAATTTAGTCCCGGCATAGTATTATTTATAATAAAAATCTTAAATTATGAACCTTCTCCAAATAATAATGGTGAAACAAAGCAAGGTTGATATAAAATGAGCGGGCTTGGGCGTGGCCTGAGCTGTAGTGTTTCCAATGATTGATATGAAAACATGTGGAGTTTAAATCCTACCTAAGTAGCAACACCAAAAAAGAAACCGAAAGAGACACCGGGAGCTTCTATGCACGCGTTTAAAGAGACCCATCGCACGTGCTTCTCGGTCAACATTCAATATCTGCAGTTTCACCCAAAACCATATATTTGGCACCTAAGGGCTAAGGCTAAAACCAACAATTACTTTACTATTCACACCATGTTAAGCACCGTCAACGATGATTCCTTCTCCGCTTTCAGCGACTGCAACAGCGACAGATCCGGCGAATTTCCCGCTGCGTCTTCTGAGAGCCGCCGCCTCCTGATCGCGTGCGCCACCGAGAATTCCGACGAATTCATTCGGCAACTTGTTCTGAAATTGGAGTCCTGTTCCATTGAGGAACAAAAACAAGCGACGATGGAAATCAGGTTACTCGCGAAGAACAAGCAAGAGAACCGCCTCAAAATCGCAAAAGCCGGCGCCATTGAGCCCTTGATTTCACTCTTACCATCATCAGACCTTCAGCTTCAGGAATACGCGGTCACCGCGATTCTGAATCTCTCCCTCTGCGACGAGAACAAGGAGCGCATCGCTTCTCATGGAGCGGTGAAGGCGCTGGTGGCGGCGCTAGAGAGAGGGACGGCGACGGCGAAGGAGAACGCGACGTGCGCCTTGGTTCGTTTATCGCACCACAGGGAGGAAGAGAAGGTGGCGATAGGGAGGGCGGGGGCGATTCCGCATATGGTGAAGCTTCTAGAAGGGAGGGGATTGCGCGGGAAGAAGGACGCGGCGACTGCGCTCTACTCGCTGTGTTCGGCCAAGGAGAATAAGGTGAGGGCCGTGAGGGCGGGGATTATGAGGGCGCTGGTGGAGCTGATGGCGGACTTGGGGTCGAGCATGGTGGACAAGGCGGTGTACGTGGTGAGCGTGGTGGTGGCGGTGGCGGAGGCGAGGGCGGCGCTGGTGGAGGAGGGAGGGATTCCGGTGCTGGTGGAGATAGTGGAGGTGGGGACGCAGAGGCAGAAGGAGATTGCGGTTGGGGTGTTGTTACAGATTTGTGAGGAGAGTGTGGTGTACCGTACTATGGTGTCCCGCGAAGGAGCCATCCCTCCCTTGGTTGCTTTGTCGCAGTCACAATCCATTCGCGCCAAGCAAAAGGTCAGACTTCAAGATTACATTACAGTACTCCCTAGATTGTCTCTGTCTCTCACGCCGTCTTCGCTGGCTACTTCTACTGTCACCTTCCACTTGGAAATTAAGGAGGGAGAAAGATTTTCAGTTCCAATTTCAACTTATATTTTTCATAAACTTGATCAAAAAGTTAAAGGAAAATCATCCCTCTCTCTCTAAGAAAAATAAAATCATACCATATCACAGTTAAATTAATATTAAATTTGAAACTTTATTACTTTCTTCTAAAGTCATATATGATATATCAGCTGAATTTTCATATTAAATAAACTCACTGTATGTTTTATTAAGTAGTAACTTATTTTAATATGTTGATTGCGGGCGTGTCTGATGTACGTGTCTGAATTTGAAACTTTTTTATTTTTATTTTTTTGTTGTTGTTGTTGGTGTACGTGCGAACAGGCTGAGAGACTAATAGAGCTTCTACGACAACCAAGATCCGGCAATGGCGGTGCTCGTACCTCGGAAATGTCAGCATAAGACCCTACCACTCATCCTCTCCTGTGCCCACCAATCCAACAGTGAAACCCCAAAAGAGACAAAGGGCACAACTGTAAATAAAGCTTTATATATGTGTGATTTTAATGATGCCAGTTTGGTACTTTGTTTTGATTCACTCTTTTGCTTTCAGAAAATATGCACCACTCGCCAGTGGCTCCACATTTTTCATTTTCTAGTTTGTCATGTATGGTTAGATCCCTTTTGCCAATCTCTCTTGAATTATGGAGTAATATTTTGCACTTTTTTATTTCTCGCTGTGTAATTCATTATGCCTTAAAAAGTATTAAGATTCGAAAGAACGATAATTGATTGGATATAACCAACAAGTTTTTTTTTTTAAGATAAATAATCAGTATAACTTTATCACAAGTTTAAACTTTTTAGGAGCTTATTTGGATATAAGTAAGAAGTATTTTTGAGAATATCTCTATTAAAAATATAATATTTTTTTAATAAAAAAATTCTCAAAAACTCTTATAACCTTATATTCAAACATGCTCTAAATCTATTATGATGGTCAACTTAATCCATACATTCGATTGAATTATGAAATAAATTTTAATAAATAAACACAAAGACTTAACTATATAGCTTGTAAAAATGACTCTAGTTGTATTTAATTTTTAAAATAAAAACTCGGGTATAAAGATAAAGAAAGGGAAATGTTTAGGGACTGTTTGGTTTGGTCATTTTCTGTTTTATTCATTTCACTGAAAATGTGTTTGTTACAATTTTAGAAAATGTTTTTTAAAAATATATAAGAAATTAGTTGTTATGGTAAAAAAAACAATAACATGATATATATATATATATTATTTTTATCATATATAGCGTCAAAGCAAATAGATAGACAACGTTAGTAAAAGAAAAAGATAAAACTCATGTACAATTCTATAAATTCCTTAATATTACTTTTTAATTGAAATTCAAAATTTTATTTTGGTAATAAATTTAGTGTGTGATTTTGGGTTTCAAAGGAATTCAACGATGGTTTGAAATTGGAACTTTGAAGCGGTATAACTAGAGAAGTGAAAATAGGAGAGAAGAGGGGGATGGGACCGACGAATGGCAATTTCAAGTTTGACATGAACGAGTCAACAAGGTTCTGGCTCGCGGAAAAGGACGAAAATCAATTAGCAATAGGGATTTCGTAAGCTGTTTTCTTTTGGTAATTAAGTGTGGGGTTCCACTTCTTGACAGTTGACACTGTTGTACGTGTGATACATTTTTTTTTTTGCTCCAAACTTCGACTCGGTACTCTAAAAACTGTTTGTTTTTAAGATAAAAATAAATATTAAATACTTTTAATAAAAAAAATAGAAGTGATAAAATTATAAAAAAAAACAACACACATATCAATAACATCAACATCAATACCATCTTTAACCCAAGGTAATTAAAATTGGTGATAAATAAACACAATAATAAATACTATAAGTTTAAAAAAAGAAAAGGAAAAGAATAAGGGGGCATATGAAACAAAAATGACTAAAAATTGATAATTTGGAACATAGAAATAATAACGGTCTAACCTTTCATCAAATTTATACGTTTTCTCCATTCAGTCTCAAGACACACAATTCATGAATCTATATCTCACTCCATTAACTCTTCTAAAACTATCTTTTCCTAAGTCAGTTTTGATCTATTTCTATCTCTCTTTGTGTCTAGCTCTTGGTAATAAACTTTTATTCTTATATAAGCATATAAGGGTCGTCTCATTATATACTCAAACCACTTCAATTTATGTTTTCTCATCTTTTTACTCACCAGTACTATTACTATCTGTCGAATATATTTATTTTTTATCTTATTTATCTTTGTATAATCACGCATCCACTTTAACATCATCATTTTTGTTACCCCTATTTTATGTTCATATTACATATGTGCTGGCCAACATTCATTTTCATATAACATTCCTTTTAATTTAAAAAGAATTTTGCGGTCACACATATAAACATAAAAATAATATGAAAGTAAAAAAAATAATTTAATCATACAATATTATATAAATACCAGGTATAATATCCATGCATTGCACTGTTTATTTAAATATGAAAAAATGTGATTTAAATATGTAAAAAAATATTAATAAATATTTTTTTTTATCAATTTATACTTTATTGTAAATAATTTATTATATGAATAATAATTTTAATTTAAATGTGTAATTTTTAAGATTAATATCATTGGATGTGTTTTATTATAGATATAGAATTTTGGTGTTGTTAGGATCAGTGTTGTAAAAATTGATTCGAACCGACCAGTCAGACTGAAATGCGGTGGTCAAACCGGATTGGTTCCGTGTCTGGACGCGAAATGCAACTGACTCAGGTTGATCCGGTCAAATCTGATTGAATTTTCGGTTGGCAGGTTCGACTCGACTGGATTTCCATTTTATTTTATTTTTTTGGAAAAAAATTTGATTTTTTTTTAAATTTAAATTTTGGAATATGAATAAGTTTTTCTTACTTAAATAATGTTAGTTATATCTTATATATATTAGATATATATATAATTTTGAATTTTTAAAATATATACCGAATCAAATTAAATCATTTAATAATCTATTAGTTAGACCATTGACCTACTAATCTATTACTTCAACCAAATCAATATTCAGACTAAATTTCACAATCCAACATTAGCAGGAGTAAAAGTTAATAGCCCAAAATATGTCTACCTACTAGACGTTACCGGGAGGCCCATGTTAGAGTAAATAGGGCAGGTCCAATTCGTATAGGGTTTCAATTGAAAAACGATGGATTTTGAAATTTCGAAACCTGGAAATAAACAATAAACAACAAGTTTATTTTTAATGCACTGTTAGTTAAATATAACTTCTTTTAGTATAATTTTTTAAATAGTCATCAAATTAGTCAATATATTTATTATACAGAAGTCTGTATTTAAATAACAATATAAAAACTGTTTATATCATCAATGCATATATTATTTGCTTGTAAATTATAGAAAGAACTATTTGTATACAGCGTATTAACATTTAGCAGGAAATAAAATATAAGTAATTGATACCGTATTGTAACTTTTTTTGGCATGGAAAAATTGAGTTTAATGCAAGATATTTCAGGACTTTATAAAAATTACGTTTTAAATAACGAGACAATTGAAGTGAATGTTACTATAAATTTTTTTAGAGGATGTTAATATAATTTTGTTAGGTATCACTAAATTACTATTTTGATGAATAAGAGATATGGGCATATGACCGAAATAAATTGATATTTAAAGAAATTAACTTTAATTTAGAAGGGTAATGATATATGGATATTTTTATAAAAAAAAATTATCTTTTTCATCCATCAAATCATATTATTTATTATATTTATACTTTTCTCTCTTAAAATGTCTAATATCATGCAGTGCCCCATGCAATCCTTGTCCAAATCTGAATCAACACAAAAAGAAAAAAAGGCAAACTACAAAAAGAAAACTTTAATTTTGAATTAGCTAACTGCAACCATCCCCTTGAAAGACTCCCCCATAGCTCAGATGCATGTTACAACTAAATATTTATTTAGCGCTTGTCCACTCGAGCCCAACACACCTTGGAAAAGTCATTAATTTTTTATTTTTTTATTTACTCCATTTGTATTGGAAATGACCTAGGAACCCTTGAACCAAGGAAAGGTAACCATAAAATATGAGTTACCTCCTTATTTAACTGAGGCATGGTCAACTCATCAACTTTAGCAAGGATAAGATTTTTTAAGTAACGCGAACCACAATTCGAGGAGGGCAAATAAAATTTGCACCATGTGTTATCTATTTCTCCAAAGCCAAAGTAAATTAATTGTGTAAACCTATGCAAAAGCTCAACTCCATTTATCACGGGAACTAAGCTCTGATTTGAGGTTTAGAAGAATCCAACTTTTTATTTTTAGGGTGAAAAAGATTGATCTATGATAAAAATAAAAAAATAAAAAACACTATTTTGATAGTTTATTTATGGGAAAACAAGCGAGATTACCAACATATAATCTTTGTTTTCACTTTTCAGATAAAAAAGAAGCAGCTTATTTTGAGTGGGTGATGAATTTCAGTGTAAAAAGACGTTCAAATTGAAGGAATTGAAATTAGGAAAGCTTATTTTGAGACAAATGAGTAATATTGAAAAAAGTTACGAAAAATTTAGGTAATTTTTTCAGGTTTCAATAAGCATGACCATATCAAAGTGTGTATGTTCGTATTAACCATCTAGCATGACAAAAACAAAAGTAAAGCACAGTCAAATGTTAGTATGTTACCATTTGTCGACATGCGTGCAAGAATAAGCACAATTGTGCCAAAATTATACACGCTTGTGTAAGTTAGGTGTGAACATTGATCATACCTAAGCAAAATTATTCTTTAATTCAAGCACGCTTGTGTCAAAAAAATCATGAATGATTGCCTATGTACATCATTTATAAAAAAAAAAATGAGAACTAAAATTTATAATAAATATAAAGTTTATCAGTGATGTATTACCGACACTAAAAATTAATTTTACATTTTATCAGTAATATAATTTTTAAGATATTTTTATTAAAATAAATCAATTTATAATAAATGATGATTTGTGGATTAGATTATCGTATAATATTGCATTTTAATGTTTTACATTATAAGTACATAATTTTTTCTCATATATATATAAATTAATTTTTCTTAAACATTTTTCAATATCAATGACTTTGAACATTTATATATATATATATATATATATATATATATATAAACTGCATTTCACACACATTTATAAATTATATATTTTCCTCTTCTAAATTTATTCCAGATCCCACTAGTTTTAGGACGCATTAAGAATGTTTGTTAGTTAGGTGTAAAAGTCAATTCCTACCAAACCATACAAATAACCATATTATACTTTTTGGCGTGTTTTGCATTGTCATCGTGTATGCAACTATGCATATACTTTACTTGATCAGATAAAAGAAAGGCGCCATACTCCAGCCTTTTTATGCTTTAGATTTTTTTTTTGTTTACTTAAAAAAAAAAGATCACATCATTTATTTACCCTTTTATTTATATATAGTTTTCAAATATTTTATATGTTTATTATAAATAAAAGTAACAGAATTTGTGGTAAGAAACTACAAACATTTTAACACAAACAAAGTTATGAGTTGTATATTTTTTAATTTATGTTACTTATACAATAAATAAATAAAAAATAAAGAAATTATTAGTACATATTTGATTGACCGTTTAACTTGTTATTACACAGATTTTGAAATAAATTTAACGGTCGAATGCAAAAGACAGAGTAAGACTGGATGAGTGTTTAACATACCTTTAACTTTTTTAAATTTATACCGTATTCCACTTTTTTTTTTTTTTTTGTTAACATGTATTCCACCTTTGTAAGTATCTGTGTACCTAATATTCATACTCTTATTCGTACTTTTCCCAATCATAATTAATAATTAACAAGTAACAAAAATTGAAGCGAGGGTCCCATGTCTGACATAGGATGCGCTGTCCGCATGGTCCCTGTAACGTGCAGACATATAAAACGGAATCCCGTATCAGTAACCAAACAGTTCCTCCTATCAAGTCCGCTTTATCAGATAGCAGTTTCCTTTCCTTTCATTTCACAACTCACATCTCACGTTGGACATGTATGGTTCGTTTGATAAAAGAAAAAAGAAGACAAAAATATAACTTATGAAGTATTTTATTTTATTTAGTTGAAAAGAAAATGAAAAAAAAAAAAAGTTGGCTTCTAAAGTTTATTCTTTCTTTCATTTTCTTTTTAATTCAAATTTTAAATTTTTTATTTTAATTTATTTCCATCTAATCAAACAAATTCAGTAGTGTCCAAAGCTAATTTGCTGTTCATTTATTTTTGAGTCTCTTTATGATTAATTTTTGTCATCAAAATTAATTCATTAATCTTTGAAAAAAATTTACCAATTTTAATGAAATTTACTATCATAATTATGACTTTTTTTATTTAAGTATTACTTTCAAGATTGAAATAAAAAATTTGATTATTCATTAAAAAAAAAACAAAAACTTGATTAAGGATTAAGCTTAGCTTTACCTGAATCAAGTTTTTTTTTAAAATATATATATATATATATATATATATTTGTTAAAATTTATTAGATATCATGAAATTTCTTAAATCTTACGTCTTATTTAATGAATTAATAAATATATCCTAAAAATTTGTAATTTTTAATAAATATTGATTAATTTTTTTATCAAAATAAATAAATAAATATTGATTAATGTGTTTTAAAAAAAGACATGTTAGAGAGTGTTTATTAACCCTCCCCTTTCTTTTCTCTTATTTTTTCTGGTTTGGATAGTTAATGCTTTTTTTTTATACTGGAAGGAAAATCTCCTTAAAGTTAGGTTTGGTTACTTTGACAGTGTCAGACTGTTAGGTTTATAATTCTCGCACAATTAATAGAGATTTTTATTATAATTATAAGAAAATGTTAACAGCAGTTCCAAATTTAAGTATTTGAATCTTGTCTTGGAAACAATTGTTTGAAACTCGAAAGTGACACAAAAAGAAACCATTCCTTATTCTTGTTATTTTATTAAAAATATTCAATAAACAGTTAAAAACAAATATATTTAAGTTTTAAAATCATAAATATATTTTGTTTTAAAAATTTAATTAAAAAAGCTATGTAAAGATGTAAAATTATTTTTGAACCTAAAATCAGCATGAAAATTGTAATCATGAATTATTAATAGGCATACAAAGGTAGATGCAGATCTGCATATAATATAATACTACACTTTTCTTTTAATTTAATTAAATTTTAGCAGGGTCACACAGTGTTCGTGGGAGAGTAAAAGCGTGGGTTAGTGTTAGTGAAGTTGACGATTGCCTGCCTTGTTTGCCGTGTCTCTCTGATTCTGTTTCAACTCTATAGAAGAAGAAGAAGAAGAAGAAGAAGAAGAAGAAACGTACTTAAAAAATCTCAGTCCGTTCCAAAACTCTTTGTTGTTGTGTGGTGAGGTTGGTTGAATGAGCTAAAGTGGAAAGTTGAGTTGAAAGCAAGAGAATAGATGGAGATTTACCTGAGTGAGAATTTCGGGGATGTGAAGCCAAAGAACTCATCGGAAGAAGCGCTTCAGAGATGGAGGAAGGCTTGTTGGCTCGTTAAGAATCACAAGAGGAGGTTCCGTTTCACTGCTAATCTCTCCAAGAGATTCGAAGCTGAGGCTATTAGACGCTCCAATCAGGTTTTCTTCTTTATTTTTTTTATTACCTTTTCTCCCTCACTTTACTTTTCGTTTTCTCCTTCCTGCCAGATCAAGACAAGCCAAAACTGAAATGTACTTTCACTTCTGGTTTTGGCGTTTTCTGTCCGCAAATATGAATATGTTTACTCTTTTAACGCTTTTATGGTAAGTGTTTATAAATGTTCAAAAAATGGTAAGTGTTTATAAATGTTCAAAAAATGGTAAGTGTTTATAATTAATCTGGAAAGTTGAAATGGTAAATCAGTGTATTTATTTTTTTGATTATCTTAAATGAAAGGCTGATGATATGGTTTGAGTTGAGCCAGACATTTTTTTTTTTTTTGGTTAGCGGAATGATCGGTGATTAAAATGGTTCCCTAATATTAAGTTATTTTGATGCTAATTCAACACCAGTTGAGACAGCATTGTTTACTTTGATCCAGAAATTTAAAGTTGGTACCTAATGCTTATGGTAGTTCTGGTGGCATGGTTTTGGAAATTATCGTTGTTGCCAAGCACTTATAACGTTGACTATGCTTCTCAGTTCTGCTTGGTTGGACTGAGATAAAGAACCTTTGACTTGAATATGAATTACTTGAAAACTGCCAAGTTGTTCTTCTTCCCTTATCCTTTTGTCTGGGAAAGAAGGAAATGGAATGAATATTAGCTGTGGGTCTAAATCTAAACATTATACTTGCATTTGTCCATTTTATTGCCAATTTTTACCCCTCTCCTTTTCTTTCCGCCAATGTTTTTAAGACTAGCCTATGTTGCATATTGTTTTGGCTTTGGGGTTATTTGAGTAATGACTTTTAATTTTAGGGTAGTAAATAATAATCAAATGACAATGAATAACTATAAATTGCAATCTAAAGTTAAAGAACATCCTATGCTTCATGGTTGGCTGCGATTTGTATCGTGGGTGATAAATTACTAATTGTTCTCAAACTTGCATAGCCAGTTATTCTTTACATATTTCAGCAATCATACTTAAGTTTGAGCGGATTCTCTGAATCTGAATAAATAAACAACAAGTTTCGTCCCCTCACTGTCCTGGTACATTCCAAGATTACTCTGATAGCTTAATTCCATAATCTCTTAATTCCTCTGCCCTCACTATACATTACAGGAGAAATTCAGAGTTGCAGTGTTGGTTTCACAAGCTGCTCTTCAGTTTATCCATGGTAAGAAAGGCAACCTGCATGTGCTTTAATATTGTTGTGAAGTTTTCACTTTTACACAATAAGCAAGTCTTTGCTCCTCCAGGTCTAAATTTGTCAAGTGAGTACACTGTACCAGAAGAAGTTAAAACAGCGGGCTTTGAAATTTGTGCTGATGAGCTGGGATCAATTGTTGAGGGACGTGATTTGAAGAAGTTGAAAAGTCATGGTGGAGTTGATGCTATCACAAACAAACTCAATACCTCAGTTGATGATGGTATATCAACATCTGAGCACTTGGTGAATCAGAGAAAAGAAATTTATGGAGTTAATAAATTCGCTGAAAGTCCAGCCCGTGGATTTTGGGTTTATGTATGGGAAGCCCTTCAAGATACAACCCTCATGATACTTGCGGTCTGTGCCTTGGTCTCTTTGGTGGTTGGTATAATAATGGAAGGGTGGCCCAAGGGTGCACAGGATGGAATTGGTATTGTTGCAAGCATATTGCTTGTAGTGTTTGTCACTGCCACAAGTGACTACAGACAATCACTGCAGTTTAAGGATCTGGATAAAGAGAAGAAGAAAATTACAGTTCAGGTCACGAGAAATAGTTGTAGGCAGAAGCTTTCAATATATGATCTGCTTCCTGGTGATATTGTCCATCTAAATATTGGAGATCAGGTCCCTGCCGATGGCCTTTTTGTATCTGGTTTCTCTGTGTTAATAAATGAATCAAGCTTGACAGGAGAAAGTGAACCGGTGAATGTCAGTGAACTTAATCCTTTTCTTCTGTCTGGAACCAAAGTTCAAGATGGATCATGCAAGATGCTTGTGACTACTGTTGGAATGAGGACCCAGTGGGGTAAACTAATGGCTACTCTAAGTGAAGGGGGAGATGATGAAACACCTTTGCAGGTAAAGCTCAACGGTGTTGCTACCATTATTGGGAAAATAGGCCTCTTTTTTGCAGTTGTGACCTTTTCTGTGTTGGTCCAAGGGCTTTTTAGCCACAAGCTGCGAGAAGGATCCCAATGGATGTGGTCTGGTGATGATGCAATGCAAATTGTGGAATTCTTTGCTATTGCTGTTACTATTGTTGTTGTGGCTGTTCCTGAAGGTTTACCTTTAGCTGTAACATTAAGCCTTGCTTTTGCAATGAAAAAGATGATGAATGATAAGGCACTTGTTCGTCACTTGGCTGCTTGTGAGACAATGGGATCTGCCACTACTATCTGCAGTGACAAGACTGGCACACTAACTACTAACCATATGACTGTTGTAAAAGCTTACATATGTGGGAAGATTAAAGAAGTAAATGGTTCTAAGGTCTACTCTGATTTCTCATCTGATATTCGTGATTCTGCTCTAGAAATTCTACTTGAATCAATATTTAACAACACTGGAGGAGAAGTTGTCAAAAACAAAGATGAGAAGATCGAAATTCTAGGATCACCAACTGAGACTGCACTGTTGGAATTTGGGCTGTCACTTGGTGGTGGTTTCCATAAGGAACGACAAAGGTCAAAGCTTGTGAAAGTTGAGCCATTTAATTCTATAAAGAAGCGCATGGGGGTGGTTCTCCAGCTTCCTGATGGTGGTTTTAGAGCACATTGCAAAGGTGCCTCTGAAATAATTCTAGCTGCATGTGACAAAGTTGTGGACTCAAGTGGCGAGGTTGTTGCCCTCAATGAAGACTCCATAAATCACTTGAATAATATGATTGAAACATTTGCTGGTGAAGCTCTCCGAACACTTTGCCTTGCTTACTTGGATATTCATGATGAATTTTCTGTTGGAACTGCTATTCCTACTAGAGGTTACACTTGTATTGGAATTGTGGGTATTAAAGATCCAGTTCGCCCTGGTGTTCGAGAGTCAGTTGCCATTTGTAGGTCAGCTGGTATTGCTGTTAGGATGGTTACTGGAGACAACATAAATACAGCAAAGGCTATTGCCAGAGAATGTGGAATTTTAACAGATGGTATCGCAATTGAAGGCCCCGAGTTTCGTGAGAAGAGTGAGGAGGAGTTGCTTGATATCATTCCAAAAATTCAGGTACATACATGTCATTTAATCAAACTTTATGGCATCTCACTTCTTGTCCTGGGCTTGAAAAGTTTAGTTAGAGAATTCTAAGATCTATGCCAATATCTTAAAAGAACAATTCATCAAAACTCCCATTTGAAGATTGATATTTTCTTTTACAGCTTAATGCAAGATTAGTGTTCTGCTTGTTCCTGCTTTATATATGCTATGAATCACAGTTTGTTAATTTAAATCTTCCATCTATCTAAATTTATGCCAACTATCATTAGAACTAATATATTGGTAATAAATGGATGCCAGTGATGGACTATTAGAATTTAGAGTATACTGGGTAACTCTTGAACCTTGAAAGTGAGGGTTTGGGCCATTGGGACCTACATTACTCTTCACCGAGAAGAAATTCTTCTACAATCATTATGTGATATGTCTATATCTGCAGGTAATGGCCCGATCTTCACCCATGGATAAGCATACCCTGGTGAAACACTTGAGGACAACATTTCAAGAGGTTGTTTCAGTAACTGGTGATGGTACAAATGATGCTCCAGCACTTCATGAAGCAGATATTGGACTTGCAATGGGCATTGCTGGAACTGAGGTATGCCAAGACACCTCTGTTGATCTTGTTTTAGTAAAATTATTATTCTTTTCTAGAAATTTGAAAACACAAATGGTTTTGTTTGAGATGTTATATTTGGTTCTACTTTTCACAGGGGAATTAGATAATTGGATTTAGTGGGTATGCCTCCCAGTCTTCATTCCCAAATGCAACTTGACTATAAGTATTACTAAATGTAAAGTGCTTTGATTTGCATGTTTGTTTTAGCTTAATTTTGGGAACAATAATTTTTTAAAATCTATTTCAGGAAGTTGCAAAAAGAAGTTATTATTTCCTTAAAATAAGCTGATACAAATGCTTTGCTCTGTATTCATAATGCTCTGATTCCAGACCATTTCATTAGTTGCTAGCGAGGTCTTGGTCCTTTGAGTTATTCTTATGCCAAATTGTACTTGATGATATATTTATACTCTTTTTTTTTTTTCAATTTCAGGTAGCAAAAGAAAGTGCTGATGTAATAATTCTAGATGATAACTTTTCGACTATTGTGACTGTAGCTAAATGGGGCCGCTCGGTCTACATAAACATTCAGAAATTTGTGCAGTTTCAGCTAACTGTAAATGTTGTTGCTTTGATTGTCAATTTCTCTTCTGCTTGTTTGACTGGTAATCGTGATGCTGCCCCTGTTATTATCTTCCTAATCAAAGTTATCCTTTTATTTTTATTTGAACTGGTTTATTAGTTTTTGTCTCATTTACCCCCTCATCATATATGAATTACTAGGAAATGCTCCCCTCACTGCGGTTCAACTTCTATGGGTCAACATGATTATGGACACTCTTGGAGCACTTGCACTAGCCACTGAACCTCCTAACGATGAGTTGATGAAAAGACCACCTGTTGGTAGGAAAGGAAACTTTATCAGTAATGTGATGTGGAGA
>PYAF01000074.1:616486-641709 GCA_007407185.1 Glycine tomentella
ATGATAAATTCATTATCCTTTAATCACCAATCACATTAATTATATAAAAGTCCATCTAATATATTATTTTTGCTCTATTTTCTCATATATTTCACTCAAAGAAAATAACACAACATGTCATTTTGGACTAATTTGTTTTAAAAAAATTTATTTATCTTTTAAAAAAATCATATCTCTATCTATTCTATTTCTTTCCTCTAAACCAAACACAACATTAAGCTTAAGTATAGTTGAAAGGGTAATAATTTAATTATTCATAAAAAATATAGTGAAGTTTTCACTCTTTCAAATAAACATTTTTAATATCTCATTTTGAATCGATTGAATTGGTCCATTTAAGCTGCTAAACAGATTAAATTGAGTTGAAACTTTTAATTCACTTTCAAAATAAATTCAACTCAACTCAACTTGTATTTGCCGATTGAAAAAACTCAACTCAACTTGCTTTTTGAGCGGATTAAATACGAGTTTGGATCAATACGTTGTGTCGTCTTTCTATTTGGTTTTAAAAAAATATTGTAATTCACCAAGAGTACATATATGTTGTAGTCATTTTGGTAATTTGAGCAAATTTAATTTCCTTCCTAAACCATATCATAATTTCATATAGTTAAGAAAATTTCTTTGCAACTAAACGAACTTTATATTATCCAACTAATACATCATAACAACAGGACTGTTTGCTGCCTAAGATTTATATTTACTAAATATTTGTTTCTTTGATGATTAAAAAGTGAAATATAGTTTATAGAGAAATGCTTTTAAATGGGAAACTTTATGCTATATTTCATTTAAGAAAGTGAAACGAAAGAGTAAGGAAGGAAAGGGAGTAGAAATTAAAAAATACATGCGATATTTTTTAAGATTGTTATTTTGATAAGAAAGAAACTAAAATGAAATATATATTTTCCCTTTTTTTGCATAGAAAATGAAAATAAAAAATATAAATTAACATAAATACCTCAAATGAATGAAATATAATATAAATAAAAATATTTTGTCATTATATTAAATAAAACCCTCTTTCTTCCATATTTTGGAAGAAAGACAAAAATAACATGGAATCCACTTGCAACAATATCTTCTTCTTGTGATCTTTCAACCAAACAAAGAAAGGATTAAGAATTTGAAAAAGTTTGTTCCTTCCTAAATCCACCCTCCACTTTTATGCTACCAAACAAAGCCTCAGTTTTATAAATAAAAATTAATACCGCTCTAAAATTGCGAAGAAATATTTGTTAAAAAAGTTTCAAATTATTGCTCTCATTGTATGCTAAAATGCAAGTTATAATTAAATACAGTATATAACATGTTCTGCTCAAAGAGAACTTGAGAATGAATTCGTAAAGATGCCTTGGGTTTAGCAATGTACCACGTTGCCTGCCCTACCTTGGGTTTATCAATGAGTAACATGAGTCCATATTGGATTTACTCTACTGCCCTCCCATATTTATTTGCAACTTTCAGATCGCATCCACCAAAAGTAATTCATATTTAATTTGGTTGGTCTTCATCAAAGCTTGAAATGTATGGCATTTGCACCGTCTATATATATATATATATATATATATATATATATATATATATATCTTTAATCCCTTGATTGTGCGTTTACTATTTTTGGGTATAGATTTAGTGTTAGCAAAATATTTGTATTTACTAATTAACCAGTACTCTAGCTAACCGCTTTGATTATAGCTAGCCAATTCATGAGAAGTAATATATGATTAAGTTAATTAACTAACTTTTATGTGTCATTGTGAAAAAATTAAACAAGTATATATATATATATATATATATATATATTTGTAGCTAGAGAGAGATATTATAGGAATCGTGCATGCAATGCAACGTATTGGATCGATCCATGAATTAAAATTGTTACCCTGAGGTTGGAAGAATAATTTATTGATGAGAAACTACCAGGGAGAATGGTCCATGCATTCCCATAATACCAAATTTTGTGAAATGTGAAAGCTAAGTTTGTGACCCCGTGAGTGGGGCTTAGTTCCACTCAACTACAAAACTTAATTATGCAAGTCTTCCCCCTCTGCGCAAAACGTACTGGGCTCTGCTCATGCTATGTAATGTTGCTATCCCTCTTCGTCTCTTTCCCAGTTCTTACTGTAAAAACGATATTATCAACATTCACATGCATTTTGTTCCCAGCCCGGAAGCAGTGCAAAGAAAACGATAAATTCAAAGTATGCCTTTTTTTCATTTTTTTTTTTTTAAACACAGCTAGCTAAGATGGTTGGGTACCCATTGATGTTATGTTATATGATAAGCTTTTTCCGCAGTTAATGACAATAAAGTCTATCTGCAATGTTTAACGTGACCTTACTTTTCTTTGTTTTTTTTTTTTCAAATACACAGCTGGAAACTAAATAGTCTAAAATGGAGACATATCATAATCATACATGTGTGTAAAATTAAATAGTTTTGCATTCAACTAGCCTCTCCCAACCCCAATAGATAGTGTATGCCAACTCAAGTCTTACCATTCGAAAAAATGAAACGCGAAAACTACTCTTTATAGCTTTTGCCAACTAGACCTGGATTCATCAATAACCAAATATATGTTCGCAGACTGAAGTTCATCACTTCATAACAGTGATGAATCCAGAATTATTATTTTGTGGAAGCAAAATATAATCTAATATTTTTTCAGGAAAAATATATTATAAATTCTATTAAAAGAGTATTAGAAAAAATTAAAATAAGAAAAAATTAAAAGATAAAGTGAATAAAATTAATATCAATTTATTTTTCAGTGTCTTTTTCAACTTTTTACATTTATCTTTTTAAAATAATTTTCTAATGGGAGTATACCTATTTTTTATGGGGACAAAAAATATTTATTTAATATATTAAAGTTAAAAAAATTTACTTTTAGAGGGGGTAATTGTCCCATTACTTTCTATATAGATCTGTCCATGCTTCATAAGAGGAGAGTCTTCAAATCAAACTGAACGGTGAGACTGAGAGTTTTTTTTTTTTTTTTTTAATGGCAGGGAGAGTGGGGAGAGTGAAGAAACAAATAATCTTAAAGATGTTTATATATACAAGATTTTTATTATCACCATGACATCAATGCACATATACAAAATATTTACCAATTTTATTGATAATTAATATTCGTCTGTTCGTAATCTTTTACAAAATCTCTCTTTCAATTATATGTTTTTCATCCTCAAAACTTTAATTTGAGACCTTATTTAATTAAGAATACCAAACTCAAATTCATTCAAATCAATAACTTATTGGTACAAGAGATATACTGATAATATATTTTTTTTAGTTATTGCAATATCTTCAAAAAAAAATTGGCGTGTTTAATTGTACACTGCAAATAAAATTTTTTGAAAATTTATAATTTTTTTTAGTAGAACTAATAGAAATGAGTATGTTAATATAGAGATTAATTATAAACTTATGTTTATCGGTGTAATATATATTAATAGTGTAATGTATTGATAGCATAATATTGAATTTTATATTAATAAAATTATTTATTAATATATAATATGTTATAGTTTAATATTGATCTAGGATGTTTCAGTGAATTCTAATTTTGTTTAGATTATATATATGCACCCACACTACTGAATGCACACACATTGTAGTGTAAGGTACATTTTTTTTGGAAGGCAAAATGTAATTTTATGTATGTGTAATGTAAAAGAAATAGAAGAGATTACAAAAACTGTACAAGATGTACAGAATAAACCCCCATATAATACCAAAAAATGGCCCACAAGAACCCATTCCATGACAGTGTAAAGGTACATACATGACTACGAAAAACTACGTCAACTTAATTTATTATTTACTTAGTTTCATAGTACATTCTTAACAAGTAAGGCCCCCAAACACCTAAAAGTAGTGCAAATATTAACTTATTATAATATATCTCTAGTTGTTCACAAATCTTTCTCGCTTGGGATCATTTCCCCTTAAGTCACCAAACGATCATGTGTGTGTATATATATATATATATATATAATATAATCAACTGGACAATTCATCGATGTCTCATTCTGGACTATAAGAATTTGAGTGAAAGTGAAGCTAATTAAGACAAGCAACTGATGGGTTAGAAGTATTTGAAGAAACTTGTGGAAGGCAAAAATAGCTTGAAAGAGCAGAGAAGGGGATAGTTAAGTTATACTATATGTCACGCGCATTATTATTTCTGACTTCTGATCCCATTTGTATTATGAATAATAGCCTAGCATAATTGTCGTAGTAGTTAAGAATATTGCGGCCAGTTTTCTTCACTCTTTGAATCCGTCTAAAGTGTAAACATATTTGTTTACATTAGATTTAGTCTATTCACGAAACCTTTACTTCTTTAACTAGTTAACAAATTTCTGCTCGAAAGTACCTAAAAAAACTAATTTCTGCTCGATATATAATACGATGAAGAATGCTGATTTATAAGTCAACGTCTAACAAGTCTACATAGTACGTTTTTATTCAATACTCAACTAGAATAATTAAAATCCTTAATGATAGTCACCTGCCAAAATCTCTCTCTCTCTATATATATATATGGACAGGTGTTTGCAATGTATATATCTTGACATGTTTCCATTGGTCGATAGACTGTTGCAATATGTAAATAGAGATTTACCAGTAACCTAGCTGAACAAGTTTTGGACAAGACAAATTATTAATGACATATACTTTTAGTCTCCTTACTTTAACTTATGTATGATTTAGATCTCTTATTCTAATTGTACAGATTTAGGTTTAATTTTGAGCACAAATTATTCTCATTGTCCTAATTAGAACAAGGACTCCCATTGTCAATTTATTACAAATTTGATACTTGTCGGTGATAGCCGATTAATAATATGTTAAAAAGGACTTAAATTACTAATTATTAGCTTTAACTTAAGGTTTTTGATAAATTACCCTTCGAGATTATTCACTATTTATGTGGTTTTAAGCACTTAGCAAGTCACATTTTTTTAATAAAAAATAACCAGGTTTAATTCCATACATTTTTGTTTCTCACTACCAGGAAGTATTTAACAAAAATAATGTGATGTCATGTCACACTTGATCATGTGTTAACGAGTAAAAAGTGAATGATAGAAATCATAAATCTTAGTGTAGCGAAGGCACCCAATAGTGAAGCAACATCACTCACATTCAAGTAGGTCATATCATATATGCCTAGCCTGATATATTATTTGAAGTGATCGTGCAGAGCATAGAGGTGATATGGCAGTATCGATGGATAGTGAAGCTAAGAAGATTTACGTACACATTGACAAGGAAAACCTGGCACAAAAACACTTGGGACATATATATATATATATATATATATATATATATATATTTATATATATGGGACTCGGGACATGTCTGTAAGTCACCCTTATAAAAGGAAATGTTAGGTACGGATTCATGGGGCAGCATATATCGACTTCCCAACCTTACCTCCCTGATCCATTCAATTTTCCCTTTCATTTACTCCAATTACGCTTTTTCGGCCCATTCATTTCACCTTTTTTCCCTTCAATTTTCTCATGCTACATATTGCTTAATCTTTGATTAGAAAAACTAAATAATTCATCGTATTCTTTAATGGGTGGCAGAGTAACTTAATTGATCTCAAGAAGTGATCCGGTAAAGGATAAGTTATTTGACTACAATAATACCAGGAATAAGAGTTATAAATTATAAAATTGATTTAGCGGTTGAAGAAAAAATAAAAAAGTAAGAGAGGATGAATTCAAATATTTTTTTACTAACAAAAATTAATAAATTATCAATTAATATTGGTCAATAAAATAATAATGATATGAGGAGTTTTTAGAAATTAAGGTAGAGCATTGAAGACATAGTTAATCATCTACATGGCTATCTAGTTGATGATTAGGCAGTGATGAGCACACGCATCGTTTATATGTACAATAGGGAAATTTGTGAAGTGGCTACATGTCACTCTTCTATTTTATATTTATTGAGATATGTGCGTCGTGCACTAAAAGAATTATTTTCTTTTATTGAAATTAATTATTTTAGAAGCATACTTGGATTTCGGGCAGATATTCATGTATTCTACTCTGCACAAAAAAAAGAGGATCAGAAGCCCAAAACAAACAACTCAATTTGGAAATACTCTCCTGATTAAAGCTGCACCGTGTAAATCTGTCACATTGCAGAAAATTCACATTAATTTGCCCTCATTGTCTGGTCAATGACACTGGTTGTACTATTTCATAAAAAATAAAACAGATAATGATATATATATATATATATATACTATTGATTCACCAATTATGAGATATATCCAGAGGGTGGTAAAAACATGCACTAATCACTAATCACTTTAATTTTGTATCACTTTCTTGATTATACACGTACGTACCGTCAAAAAGCATGCTGTATTTAATCACTTTAATTTGTACCTATTTCTAGATTTTATATCTATATGGTCCTTATATACAGAAGTATATATAGAAGTTATTCCTATAATTACAACTACTGATTTGTTTTTTTTTTCTTCTAGATTACAAATATTCTTCAGAAAAAACACAATTTTATATTAGTTATTTAAAATTATTATAAGTGGTATTTTTTTTTTCAATATTTAATACAATTAAATATCTACAAGTTACTAGAACAACTGATTTTATATGCCCAAATTAAACTACATTGATGACAATACTAATTAATAATAATGTCACCAAACTACTGCACAAAAATAAATTATCAAAATGGGGAGAGAAAATATAAAAAAGAATTGAGGGTAAAGTAAGATTGAAGGTAGCATATATGGAGGTTGGTGAATAAGGGATGTAGAATTGAAGGTGGAAAGAGCTGTGATGCAGGGGGTAAAAGTAAAAACTCAATGATGTTTATGTACTCTATTTTGTTTTAGGGCCGCAAGGGCAAGGGAGGAGGGGAACGATTCTGACACACAAAGCCCAAAGCCACTAACTCCCATACCAATTCTTTTAACAAAAGTGCCTGTTCATATTACCTTGTATATGTTTTTCACAGGGTACTCAGAGAAGAGGAGTTTGTATTCATTCCCAAATCCCGATGCTTTGATTGTCACTATCCCTTTCTATATTGCTATTCAAATTTCCCACTCCCAAAACCCACCGGGCAGTGTGCTCACATGCCAATTTTTGCAACCACCATCACAATTCCCCTCCAAATCCAACACCCGGGCCTTCACATTTTAACGTGTTTGCATGTTTTGTAGCACCACAAAACAACAACTTTGTGACAACAGCATCCATCCCAAACGCTTAGGGTTTATTGAACACAGATAAGAAGAGCAAACCCCATACCATATGATTTACTTATCATTCATGGACCCGTATCATGCACCATCATTGTTTCTCTACCTGGCTACAACTCTTTTTCCGCCCAAATGTTACTTTCATTCAATCAAAATAGTATATAATATATAGTGAGAAAATGTAATTAAGGTGTTCACAGTTTGTTTTCTTTTTCTTTTTCTTTTTTATTTTATTTTTAATTGATATGTAATAAAAAGTCACCCTCTATTTTTTGTTTAACTTTTTACCTTTTTTTGTTTTGAAAGAAATGTTGAATGTAATAACATCTTCTTTTTTTCACTAAATCATTACAATAATACAAACAAAATAAGAATAATATGATATCTTTCTTCCCACTCTTTTTTCACTTCAAATGGATTTACACTAACACGAGAATATTAACCCTTAAAGGATCAAACAACTAATTTTAGTTATTTTTTAACTATCGTATCAATATATCCCTATAAACATTGAATTATTTTTAGTATCAGATTAATTATCAATTCGAAACTTAAATATATTTAAATTTTTTGACTCCTATCTAATGATGTGTTATGTGCGAATATGTTCTGCGGCTATGTGTGCCTAATTTAAATTGTCGATGAAAAGTGGACAACACATGTTCCGCTCCTTACGTCAATGCTTTCCTACAAAAGCCATGAAAAGCACTCCAATTTCTTGTTTTGGGTAAGTTATTTTCCGTTTGCCACGTGGAATGTCCACAAGCATCAGGGACGGATCACTCAGAGGCTCAATGAGGAATGTCCATGCGCCCAATTGAGGAGAAAAACACAAAGGAAAATGTATATGACAACCCAAAGAGAATATACAGAGGCCCAAAAGAGGCCTAAAAGCCCAATAACAGAAGGCGTACAGAGCACACTATATATTCTTATAGAAAACTTTTGGATCCATATCTGATATTTGATAGTATTAAATAGGAAAAGTATTAAAATAACACCTGTCTAACTACTTCTGTACAAAAAATAAGTAGTTTTCTTTTATAGTAGTATGTTACAAATGTTGGTTGCAGATTAATATCAATTAATAATTATTATATTATTATTTTTAATTTTAATTGACAATTATAGATATAATCATTTTTTAGAGATAAAGATATGATCATTATCATATATAAATTACAAATATTTATTGAGAATCAGATTATGATAAGATTAAATAACTCATTAAGAGATTCTTATTCATAGTTGTGAAAATCGGTTCGGTTATTGATCCGATCGAGATAGTGGGTAAGTGGTCTAATCGGTAGGTTAGTAATTGATCCGGTTTGACCCGGTATATATTAAAAATTTAAATTTATATGTGTATCTATTATAGATAAGTATATAAATAATATTATTTGAGTAAGAAAAATCTATTCATACTTCAAAATTCATTTTTTTTTAAAAATCCATTTTTTTTTAAATCCAATTTTTTGAATTTTTTTCCCAAAAAAAATTGAAAACCCGACCGGTCCAACCAGAAACCCAGTCGGGTTTGACCGGGTCAACCCAGGCCAATGGGTCAGTAACATTTCTGGTCTGAACACGAAACTGGCCCAATTAGGTCACCGGGTTCCGGACCGTTTTTCACAACTATGTTCTTATATATTGCTAGATTATTATAAATTTATTATTCTATTAAGCAAATTTTTACCACTCTCTTGAACAATTATCTAAAATGGACAAGAAGCTCTCAAGTGAAATTAAAGGTTTATCAAGTTAAGTGACTCTCATGAAGATGAATACAAATCCAAGTTAGTATTCAATAATTTTAACTTTAAGTATTATTGTTGTACAAGAATTGCATACTATAATCTTGTATATATGTGTTTATTAGTATTATTATTATTATTATTTTCCATTAGTATATTTAGAGGCGGACCTACATGTAAGTTTATGTCCGCACGTGAGGACATAAACATTTGGATTTTTTTTTATAATATCTGTTAAAAGGTAAAAAAAAAAAAAATGCTACCCTTGTCGACGCATCATCATCCTCCTCTGCCACCAACACCGTCGATCACAAGTCCACAACCACCTCCGATACCGCGCCGACACCGTGGCCTCGTCGCGACAGCCCACCTGTGAACGACGTTGTTTTCGGCGCGTCCTCGCCTCCGTGACTCCGTCATCGCGGCTTCCTCCTCCGTCGCAGCGCACTGTGAGGTTCTTTCTCTCTCTCTTTCGATCTGTACCCCAACCATGTCCATCTGTTACTTGTCCAAATCACCATGAACTTGGAGGAGAATCTATGATTTGTACTTGGGGTAATATCAAGAGACTATGTTTTGAGTTTATTTGTTATAATTATTTGTTGAAATCATAACATTGTTTACTCTCTTTAGTAATCTTTTTACATCTGCATATTTCATTGGGAAAAAATGTGTTTAAAAGCTGAAGTCTTACATAACTTCCTAAATAATGAATTCGTAAACAAATAATAGAAGCGGCCAGGGGTGGGAGTTTGCAGTGTTCTGTGTGAATTAGGAGTTTATTGTGTCAAACTTCTTTCAATCCATAAACTCCTTTATCACCAAGATTTGACTTTGATAGTTTGATAATCATCGTGTTATTTATATCTCCACTGGATTCAAATTGAAATTGCTAACAAAACAATAGAAGTTATTTAACTGTCGATGGAGGAAGTAATATTAGTTGTATTATTATTTAATTTATGTAGTTTTGAATATATTTTTTTTCTTTAGCAAATTGCATTATATTTGATATGCTTTTGACTTTTCAGTGTGTATTCAGTATCACATTTATATTCTTGTTTCTTATAAGAGAACTTAATTTTTTGGTGGCAAAATTTACGCTCATAATTATCTGTTATCTTTCGATAATTTTTCACGTCATTAAAGTCAATAAGCATGTTATCTCTCTACCAATATTTTTGCAAATAATCGGTTATAAGAATAAGATTTGCAGGAATAAGCAATTTGCTGTGGTTGAGAATCCTGGCTTATGTTATTGGACGTTCACATTGAAAGATATTAATGGTGAGGTACTTGCTCAAATAGATCCTGATTGGAGGGGTCTTGGCTTTGAGGTTGGCTTTTGGCATTTACCTTATTCTTTTTGATAAAACATTATTCATGTTTACCTTTATTAAACATGCTAATCATTGATTACTATTTTTCTCTTTTATCATTTTTGGCCTGACATTTTTAAACATTCTAAATATTTTTTTCCTTTTTAAAATATTTAGTGCAAGGTTGGGATTTCCATTGGTTTTGTTCTTCAAAATGAATCCAAATTTGGTATTTATTGTAATCAACCACATTACTAAGTTATTTATATGTCTTTTTGCACCAGGTAAGTGACAACTAATGTTATTAAGCACACATATTTTTAAAGGCTTAAATAACTTTTAGGTTACTGAAAAAATACCTCAGACCACAATAACTAGAAATAAAAACAATTTAGCAGGGATAAGAATTTGGTGTGTTACTTTGATGGCATTTATTTTCATTCAGTACACGAGCAATTAGTGAATTTGGTATGTTACTTTGATGACATTTATGGTCATTTAGTACACTAGCAATCTAGTTTTGTATCTGTTGATTTATCTTAAACCATTGTGCATTGTAGACTTGATTGTTGGCTGAGATACTTTTATATGTTGTAGACACTTTTCCTTAGGCAGAGCCTGTAGTGAGATTTTTTGCAATCGATGGGTTCTAATTGTGGGTTCGTAATAATTTAACGAGTCTCAATGATAGATAACTTTCTATACTTATTTATTTGTTATAACTGTTTTAATAGCATAAACAATATAATTGACATTTATTTTTTTATTTGTCAAGGATACTATCTTATTTCAAACGTCTAAAATCCACAATACCATCGATTTGATAATGTTAATACCAAGTTGCTTGAGTGTTTGAGTTGTTTTGATCCTCGTGATTCATTTGCTACTTTTAATAAAGAAAAATTGATTGAGTTTGCTAGATTTTATCCTATGGAGTTTGATGAGCATGCAGATATTCCTTTTCTTTCTTCAAGTTTCAGTAATTTTATTGTTGATGTAAGAGCTCATTCTGATTTTGTCAATTTGAAAAGAATTTCTGACATTGCTTTGAAGATGGTTGAGAAGAGAAAGAATATTATTTATCCATTGGTTTATTTGTTGATAAAGTTGGCACTCGTTATACCGGTAGCAACAACTAGTGTTGAGCGAGTTTTTTCTACAATGACTTTTGTTAAGGATAAGTTGCGCAATTGAATGAGTGATGATTGGTTTAATGCCTGCATACTAACTTATGTTGAACGTGATACATTTAATAAGATTGATGATGAAGATATAATGCAATATTTTCAAGGAATGAAGAATGGAAGAATGCTTTTGTAATCACGGTATTTTCTACATTTTGTTTTATTGTGTTGCTTTACTTTTTTTGCTTCATATCTTTTGCTCGCTAGTTGGGTTTAATTGGGGAATGCCTTTTATATCTTCCAATTGATGTCAGGTTTGAAATTCTCAAACAAGTTAATATTCTAGAGATGAGGGCTTTTACTGGAATTTTGCTCGCCTTCTATACATATAATTTTGATTTTTTTATTCACCATTATAAATAGAATGATGATGTATGAATGTACTGGAGCATATTCTCATATTTATTTTGGATGATTGGTAAAATTTGGGAGCTTAATATTTGATCAAATTATTACCTGTATCTTATTATAAAAATAATTATATTTTGAGTGAGTTTATAACTTTGTATATAAAATATCGATTTAATTTTTTTTTTCAAAAATTTTTTTTGAGACCGTTGCACATGAACCTTCATCCACTAAATATGTGGACATAAATTAAAATTCTTATATCAGTCACTGAGTATATTCTACCATGTTCCTAACATTCTTTAAGAAAAGAAGAAAAAAGAGAGAAGAAAATAACATATGTTGGGAAGCTCCTAATTCCTAACAAACAATTTTGTCTAAAACCATTGAATGGTTTATCCAATCCTTCTGAACAATTCCAAGAAGGAAAGAATGGTGTTTCCTTACAAAAGCGTACTTCCTAGAAAATTGGTGAAACTCACGAGGATGTATAGCTGAATCATCAAATTCAAGGATCAAACGGCAAGGCAATCAAGGTAGACAAAACAACATTGTCACGTCACGTGTTTCACGCATCCGCATAAATGATAAGGATATCTTTTGAGTAAAATCTTAAGAAAAAATCTGATCTAGTGTTTATTAGATTTTTTAATAAAAAATATAAAAATCTTTAAAGCAAGAATAAATTATAAGATAAGAATTTTTAATATTTATGTAAAATTTAAAAAAATAATTTTTTTTCTCTTTAAAATCTTAAAATATAATATATAAATAATAAAAAATAAATTTTTTTAGAGATATTTAATCTCAATAACAGTTATAAATCTAAAAAATTTGATCTAATATTTCAAGTTGGGATGTATCAATAAAGTGTTCTAATGCCATATATTCAAGCCACGTGTCACAAGACGTAAGAGGCAAAAATGATAAAATTACGGCTACAAATGCGCCACGCAACAATACACCAACCGAATATTCACATATTCACAGCACCACCCCGATAGAGTAATAGTACTAAAAATGACTTCATAAAAGCTAATCAAAGTTTTATTTACGTCCCAAAGAAAAAGCCCGGTTTTATTTTTTAGGGTTCCATCCCGTCTATTCTATCTATTTAGATAAAACGCGAAATCCCAATCTTAATCGCAAGCAATTCCTCTATCTGAGAGAAGCTCTCGAATTTCTCCTGATACTCGTAGAATTTTAATGGCTTGTTCATCATCCGATTCAAAAAAACCAGTGACGTCGCTGTTCTTTTCCTTCCTAATTCCGATACCTTCCGATTCTTTTTCCGCCCTACGCATACTCGATACCTGTTCATCTCTCTCTTTCTCAAATTCCTATTCCTTTTTGTAACATACACACCATACTAGCCCAACTAACAAACCAAACAAAACCGTTACCATGGGAAAACGTAAGCTCCTCAATTCCTAGGGTTTCCTCTATTATCGATCCAATTCAATTGAATTTTCTGATTGTTTCATTCATTAATTAATTGTTTTTTGTGCTGTCATCAGGTAATTCTCAACGTAAAAGTGCTGCGATGTTCGATAGCGATGACGATAGTAGCGTGACTTCGTCGTCAACTGCTCGTTCTGATTTGATGTCGGTGTCTGGGGCTGAAGATGTTCAATTTGTTCAAGATTCCTTGCTCGACCAAGCTCTCGATGCATTAGATGAGAAAAGGTACTTTGGTATAAACATTATTCAAATTAAATTGACATTGAGGATGGAGCTTAAGGGGCTTTCTTATACGTCTTTTTTAAATTTATGAAGGGGTTCCACGAGGGAGAAAGCTTTGTCATCGATCATTGACGCTTTCAATAGCAACATGCCGCATGAGTTTGTGGAGAAGAAGTAAGCTTTTATCGTTATTTTCTTTAACTTGTTTCGTTTGCTACTGTTTTTTAGAATTTAATTAAAGTTCACTTACACTTCCATCCAATCACAACTTGTCAGATAATTTGTTTGACTTTTATAATAACTATCTATAAGTCAATTAAAGATGATTTTAATTGGTTGACAGTGTAAAAAAATCATGACAGTTTAACTCTTCTTTTTATTATAAAAGACAGATACATTATTTTAGTTTGCTTTGCTAAACACGACATCGCATGTGATCAACTTGGATATGTGTGTTCCAAACTTCCAATTATGATCCTTCTTTTCAAGGTTTTGTTGCTGGCACTATTTATAAATTAACTTGCAATTTTACCTTACTATATGTATAATCACGCTTGTATTTATTTCTCACTCTAAAGTGATTATTTTCATAACCTTGAGGTGCTTTCTTTAATCAGATTTGCTACCTTACTACATCAATGTCTTGCTTCAATAAAAAAGGGATCCAAAAAGGCATCTGCTAATGAGATAGCTTTGGCATCTCATGCCATTGGTAAGAATTTGATTAACTTGTGCATGTTTAATATTGACTTCATTTAATTAATATTTATTGTCATTCATTTGTTAGGTTGTTTGGCCTTGACTGTTGGATGCGGTGACAATGCCCGTGAGATATTTGAAGAATCCATTCGTCCTTTGGATGAATCTCTCACATCTAGGATAGATGTTTCAAAGACACCATCAGTAAGTAGGAGTTGGAAATACTTTTATTCAAACTTCTTGTGATTCTTTACAGTCTTTAACACTGAATAATGCCATTAATGTTTACAGTTACTGGAGTGTTTGGCTATAATCACTTTTGCTGGAGGGAATGATCAAGAAGAAACAGAACGATCAATGGACATAATGTGGCGAGTGATTAATCCCAAATTAGGTTCCAATGTAGGTATCTGTTTCAAATATATAAATTTTTATTTTATTTGCTAATCATCACTTCGTAGTAAGATTGACTCTTCTGATAATAGTTGTGTTAAATTAAGTAAAATGACAATAACTTTTTTCCCTATGTTTAGGTAGTTGCTGTCAAACCTCCTGCTTCATTAATTGCCAATGTGGTGTCTGCATGGTCGTTTCTCCTCTCTACTGTGAGCAATTTGAAGCTAAATTCAAAAAACTGGCAAAAGTAAGAAGTCTGTCCTTTTGCATCTATTTTTCATTTAATTCTACACCCATGCATCTTGTTAGAGGCTTCTGATAGCTAAACTATTTTGCTCATAATATGATGTGGAATCACTTTAACCCAGTGTTTTAAATCCTGGATAGTGTTGTGTTGCAGCTGGCCCAAAAAACATTATAGGGGAATAACTGCTATTCTAAATTCTTTTGTTTAGTTTATATAATGGATGCTATATACTTATACATTTTCAAAAATGATAAAAATTACTGAAAATTCATGACATTCAATTAAAAATAAAACTCATAGCTGTCTTAAAAATATACGCAAGTTAATACCACCTAAAATCAAATGCAAGTTTCCTGCATGTTGCCGTAACTGAGAACAAAAGGCAGCAATCTCTAACAGACCCAGTCTCTGGAGAATAGAGAAACTGGAAACCAGTTGCCAAAGAAACCACAAACCAGTCACCGTAGAAGAAAAAAAAAGGCAGAGAAACCTGTCACCACTCACCAGTGAGAAACCAGTAGCCAGAGAAGATAAACCAATCACTGAAGAAGAGAAATCAGTTGCCAGAGACATCCTGCACAAAAATGAGGGGGTTTGGTCAAGAGAAAGTGAGAAATGGCAGCTTTTTGATTGATTTTATAAGCAAAATATTGTTTTAGAAATTGGAATCCCAAAAATAGGCCCCCAAACAATCCCTTGTGTTAGTGTTCAGAGGCCATTTTTGGAATCAAGAGATGTTTGCTGTGGCTGTCATTTCGTATGCAATGGGCATTACACTGAACTGCCGTGTAATTGCGACCCCTGTAGCATAGTGGTTCTATTTAAAACCCTCCTTTAACCGTTTCCTAGACTCCCCAACTTGTTGATGCTTTTGTTGTTTGTCATTATAGAAAATAGCCAATAGAGGAGGAAAAGCCTGCATATAATTTTTGCATGAGTGAAAGACAAAATTTGCTGTTCAAGACGTGCAACCTATCTTTAATTAAGATAAATGGATATATTAGTTGAATTTAAATATTTTATAGCTACTCTGGACTTAAATTTTGAATCAAAACAGTTGAGAAATTTTGATATTTAAATTTTCAACCCTTGAGAAAATTTCAATCCTAATGGCCAACCATCATGCCTACTGCTATTTTGATTTTGTTGATTCTACCACTATTTTTTAATGAATTGTTTAGATATTTCATTTTCTTATTTTTAGTAATTTTACAGTACTTATGATGTTAAGTAGAATTATAGTAATATAGTCCTGGTAGGATATTATATTATACTTGATTAATTATTTTAATTTAAATTATATCTATGTTTTATTTGCAGTGACAATATATATCCTTATTTTAGAGAATTGTATTCCATTTAGCAATGCCTGGGATCCAACTTATTGTTTTGTTGTTGATGCAGTTCAATATCCTATTTATCTAGTCTTCTAGACAAGGAAGATAGGTCTGTACGAATTGCTGCTGGTGAAGCACTGGCTCTAATTTTTGAAATTGGAGTTATAGATAAATTTTCTGCTGAGTTAGACAGTGCAAGTGATACAACGCAAGAAGGGAGTAAACCACTTGAAAGCTACATATTTTTGCAAGGATTGAAAGGAAAGGTGATAAATCAATGCAAAAATCTTTCTACAGAGGCTGGTGGAAAAGGTTCTGCAAAGAAAGATCTTAATAGTCAGAGGAACTTGTTTCGAGATATCTTGGATTTTTTTGAGGTATGTTTTTACTACTACTGTTATTATTATTTGAGTATGAAAAGTGTATTGCTCATGAAGCTGAAGCTTCAGTACTGATCTTAACTTTTGATACTAGTATGGTTACTCCCCGGATATTTCAATGAAGATTGGTGGTGATTCCCTGCAGGCATCATCATGGTCTGAAATGATACAGGTTTTTCTGATGTGCTTTCTTTTTATATACTGGCAGAAATCTCTCATTTCAGCATTTTGACATCTAGATTTTTGCAGTTGAATTTTATCAAGCATTTTCTTGGGGGAGGATTCATCAAGCATATGCAGGTTGCCTTTCTCTTTCTTTTTTCTTTGGCATGCTTCTGGTTATTGTATAATCTTGAGGTCATGTTTACCCCTTCTTTTTCTCTCTTCTCCCTTGGCAAACAGGAAAATGAGTTCCTACATGAAGTCTTTGGTTTCTCACCGAAGAGAAAGTATCTTAATACCAACGAACACAAAATGTCTGGTGGTGAAAAGGTAAGCTGTCCGTGGTTGTGCTCAATTATCTTGACTTTGTGCACATGACTTTCTTCTTTCGTTCCCCCCCCCTCCCCCCCCCCCCCCCCCCCCCCCCCCCCCCCCCCCCCCCCCCCCCCCCCCCCCCCCCCCCCCCCCCCCCCCCCCCCCAAACAAAAAAACCCACTTGTTATGATGCGCTGACCTGCTCCATTCCATCCACCTGCAGAGAATGTTTAAGTCTCCAAATTCGTTTTTGAACAAGGCTAGGACGCAATCACTTAATAAGCAGCGGATATTATCTGAGGTTGGCATTCTTCCCATATGAAAGAACGTTTACTTCCCGTTAAAATACTTAACTTGATAATAGGTTACTTGAATACAATTGAAATGTACACAATTATGACAAATTTTCCTGCAAAAACTAATGGGTAGAATGTACCATGTGGCTGTGTTTGCACCCGCATAACTTAGGCTCTGGATATCATGGTTGTCTGGTGCTAAGTTGGTTGTTCTTGCACTTAACTTATGATTATTATCATTATTTTCTTTTGCCAATTGCCATTTACGTAATTATACGGTATGTTGTGGCCCTGTGGGCTTTCTTCAATCAGCATACCTATACTGTATCGATGCTTAGTTTTTTTCTTTTGTTAAATTAACAGGGCAGAAACTTTGGCCACTACGCTGTTGGTATGGTTGACGAGGAGGCATGAATTTGACTGGAACAACAATAATTATGTCTCAAATAGAGATTCGATCTTCCATTTCGTGTACAACATTCATATATTTTATCAGTGTTTATACTATTGGTCTTGTTGCTTTTATCAATTACACTAGATTCCCATGATATGGGATTTATAATGTTATAATATGAATGGCAAATAGATACTAATAAGAACGGATTTCATTTGGTTCGAAATGTTTATTTTTTAAGGTTATGCGCAAGGTTTAAAGAGTTATTAAATGCCTTTGAAATATGTTATTATATTTGTGGATAATCTGAAATAGTTCAGACCACATTAGAAAGAGCGTGATTGCTTTAGTTTCAAAATAAGTAAAAAAAAAATAAAAATACGTAGACAATGTAGTTACTTTAAGATTAGCAGTACGTGACTTTAAAATCCAACTTTAGGGGTATCTAACTATGTAAGTAAGCACTTTTCAATTTTTATGACTCATGGGACTTAAATAAATAGACTTATCCTATTGTAGCCCGTGTCCAAATGATGAGTTGATAATCATTTAGAAGAATTGACGATCCTTATATTGTACTCGCGCATCTTTGATACAAGACATCATTTAGAAAGAATTGACATTTTTTTTAATAATTTTTTACAATTTTTATAAAATATTTAATTTTTTTATTATTTGTCCTTATTAAATATTCTAATGTATGTATTTTTTTTTTATTAATAGTGAAGCATAATGGTTTTAAATTTTAATTTTTTTACATCACTCAAGCATAAAATTGGTACATTATTAATATTTAAAAGAAAATCTAGTTTTATTGGTTTGTCAAATCTTGTTAGAAGTGGACAGGAGTAAGAATTATGAATTATGTTATTAAATACAACTATTACTTAAGTTATTTAATGTTATGGAGATATTATTAAAATTAATTAACTTAGTTTTAAAAAAACTTGTTATTTGTTTCATATATTTTTTTTTGGTGGTGTACATGAAATAAAAAACAAAGAAAACCTAAAAAGCTATAGAACCAGGATCAAGAATTCAAGATCATGCAATAGCCTCAACATGATCATATGCATTGTAATTGGATCATGTAAAGTAGAAGGGTATTGCACATGTCGAGGGAGAAAATAGAAGCGTAAAACAGAGACAGAGACAGAGAGTGACAAGAGGTGGTGATTGAGTTGAAATCAATCAATCAATCAAAGATGCTTCGAACATGCACAAGCAAACGCATGTGTGGAAGCGGATCAGAGACAGGGAAGCTGGGAAACTGCATGCAAACCATTTCGCGAACCGCATAAAATGGAATCGCATTTCGCAACTCCAATTATCCAATCACAAAGACATCGTATCACCTCACAAAGGCATTTCAAAATTGGTTGACACTTGACACTTGAATTGTGCAGGTGGTGGTGAATTTCAAAATGCCTGGAAAGGTTCATAGGGCTGCAATGTCCAATTTGTCAACGTCTCACATGCTTATTGCTGTTGGGTGCTGGCACTGAGGATGTCCAAGTTCGCCTTTGTGATATTGCTTCCGGAGCGTTTGCTCACACCGTGGTATGTATGTCAATACTTGCTCTGTTTCATTTATTCAGTTAGCATATTAGGTTAGTTTAGTGAATCATTGGTTACTTACTGGGGTGTGTAGCTATACTATGCTTGCTCTCGCTTACCACTTTGTAATCTGACATGTTTGTCACTTGTTTCTTACAACAACAACAACAACAACAGCAACAAAGCCTTATCCTTGTTTCTTGTTTTCAATAAATTCATCAAAATATTTTTCATATCTAAATTCTTCCCTCTCCCTAATAGATGTGATGCTGTATCACAGGGTCTGATTCGAGATTGAGGTTGTGGGATGCTGAATCTGGCTACGACACACTTTTGAACTTCGAAACAGTTCGCCTGCAAATAAACAAACCTCTTCCACTAGCCACCACTCAAGATTCAACCCTTGCTTTTGTTCCATGCATGCGATCTGTGAAAGTATGTATTTCCTTTAATTTATTATTACTTATTTTAACTTTAAATTAGATGTAAAAATGAAATTAGGAACACTTATCTTTCTTTTTGATTCTTCAGGCATTTGACATGTGGTCTGGGAACACATACACGATATTACGTGGCCACTACAAATGTGTGAACTCTTGCTGGTTTAATCAACAAGATCAGGTGTGTTCAAGAGGTGGTGGTCCATTTTCTTTCCCTGCTCTTTCCTTATATGTGGTTCATCAACTTCTGGTGTCAGTTGTGAAATCTGTTAGGGGCTAGTCAGGCCAACATGTTTAGTTTCCAATTAATTTCTTTTTCTGTGGTCATAAATCAAATGAAGGAAATGCAAAACTGAGTAGACATTTGCATTTTTGTTCATTGAAATTTATTATTAGTTCATTATTCATCTCCTGTCCTGGACACAGATACATCTGATCTTCTATCATCAACTCATACAATTACGAACCATGGTTGTACTTAGTACTTACCTTTTTTTCTTTTTCCATTTTGTCTTCTAAATTTCACAATTGTATGGAAAGGCCAAAAAAATTTGATGCAGATAGAATGAGTGTAAATTGTAAATATATGTATCATTAGTCCGTTTCCTTCTTTGATAAAAGGAGTATTTAGGAAGAAAAGAGACAAGTAAAATATGACAAATCTTTGTGATTGTGTTTGAAGATGAAATTATGATAAAGGTGAAAGATGAAAAGAAAGCCATTTGTATGACAAATGAACTAGAAGCCAACTGACAAAACACAAGGTGAATCAGGGAGTCATCCTGGATTCCTGGTACTGATTACACTGAAAATATTCATCGCTGCTTCTTTGAAAGCCATGACTTGTCTGGACTGGAGTCAGTGTTATGTTGTCAAGAATTGCATGGTCCCCAAGAGGAAAATATTTATAAATTTTTTGTTATTTATACTAACTATTTCAGGATAAAACAATGAACCCGTGAAACAGCAAGGGCCTATTATATTAAATGCAGTACTGCCTCATAGAACTTAGAACCCAAATGATTTTCTTTGTTGTCACAGGAGCTGTACACTTCTGGAAATGATAGACAATTTCTTGTCTGGTAACCTGCTATGTCAATTGCTGATGAAATGGTACACACTTTGAATAAATCTTGTTCAGATTATCATGTATATATTTTCTGTCATTGTCTGAACACATTAAAATAACTGCAGGACGAAGGACCTGCTGAGGATCAGGATAACTGGAGTAGCTAGGAGTCTTGTCTCCATTTGTCACAACTTTTCCTTGTTGGTCTTCTGCTTGCCACTTCTGTTAGATGTTTGTGGGATATTTGTAAATGTAGGCATGTTCTGGTTTTGGAGCATATGTGAAATTCTATAAAGCCAAAAAATGTATAGTGGTAGCCCATTTTCTGTGTAGATTAGAACTTTTGTTTTTGTCATCTTTTAATTTTTAATCCGTGTAAATTTTGAATTGACTCCTTTCCTTGTTGTAAGTTACATCATAAACCCATTTAGCATAATGTTTTGCTAATATAAAGTTGTGTACATATGTGCGGACTGGATTGACATTGGTATTAACCTTTATTTGTTGCCGCTCTTAGTAACTTACTAGAAGAAGAAACTTTCATCAATAAGAGTCCTAAAAAAAGAACTTATCAAAACATACATCAATAAGCATGTGATTATTATAGTTTAATCACATATGTGATAGTTTCATAGAGATAGATCATTATTTCATGTCAGCTCCAAATATTTGCGCACTGACAAACTTGAGTGCTAACTATTACCTCTGTAAACGTAAGGAATACGTCTGTTTGTTATCTAGGACCAGTTGACCTTACACAGTTTTTTTCAAGTGAGCATGACTAAAGAAAAAATAAAATGGATGCTGTTCAGATGACACTCAAATTACATGAATGAATTTAGGAAACTCCCGTTTCTTATGGTAAATTTGAGTATTATATATTCATCTAATTATATTAGCTATTTGATAAGCTTAAATTTAAGTGATCATCTTAGTGAATCCATAGACTTCCCAAATTGGTGTGAATTAAATGAGTAAATATTAATATTGTACCATTTGAAAATTATAAGAATTCTGATTGATATATATATATATATATATATATGAAATTAATTAGTTTACTGTCTTCCATATATAAAATTATAATATAATTTTTGTTCTCCTTATGAGAAAGAAAGGATGGTCCCAAAGAAGAATTAATGCGATCATGTGGTTAAGAAACATTGCAATTTCACCTACTTTGTAATTGATCAATTAGTGTAAAGATTTCACAACAATTTTCAACCAATCACAATAGATCTAAGTATTTGTCTAAATTTATGAATTATTGATAACTTGATAAGTCTCTTGGTATTTAGTTTCTACTGGTTATTGTTGAGGAGGTTGTAACCTGAAAATAATCATAAGAAGGACATATAGTGGCACAAGTAATATGTGTCCTAGTGTCATGTATTTATCTAAATCTATGAATTATTGATAATTTGGCATTATAAGCCTCTTGGTATTTCATTCTAGGATATTAGAATAACCTATATTAGATATGAAGTTAAAGTTTCAAACAGTTTATTGTATAGGTTGTAGGTTGTAACATGTAAATAACCATTATGAATGACATATATTTTGAAGTCGTGTAAGATCTAACAAAATGTTTAACCAGTATAAAATTGACAAGATCATTTTAAAGTCACAGCATTGTTAAGACCTTTTTTTTTCCAGTATTTCAACTTTATGTATTACATAACAAACAAACAAATAATAAACTAACAATATGATGCAAGGTGAATATCTCCAAAACAACAAAACAATTAAAATTTTCGTTAATATATTGCAAGACTGTCACATAACCATTCTCATTATACTATACATACTAGTGTTAGACTTCAGATCATATAACAGTTTGTTTCACCACTAGTGGTTTGTAACACATGATGGTATCCTCGAAGTCTAGAAAAACATGATCAATAAATTGTAACCTACCTGATAGTGTCATTTTTTTAAAGTCAAATGAGTTCGTCCAAGTGTCTATCACTTTAGGCGTGGAAGGGAGAACAATCTCTTCTACACCCAAATAAGTCAAGTGCTTCTCAATCTCATGCATTAAAATGCCACACAATCCTTGTTTTCTACACTGCACCCTGGTAGCCACAAAGGGTATTTCTGCAACCCTCTTGCCAAAAATCCTTAAAGTGGCAACAGAAACCACTTCCTCCTCCCTCTCCAAAACCACAGTGTAAAAGCCACGAAAGTTCAAACGATTGAGTGCTGAACCTCTACTGAAAACAACATCAGAAATCATATCTCTCCCGAAGAAAACATCAATGACTTGATTAAAACACCCACGCAAAACATTAAGAGCCTCACTAAGCTTGCTCTCGTTTTGACTCAAACCTTCAGCTTCATCCCATGTAAGATCAGATTCTCCACAGCTATCATCAGTATCACTTTTTTTCACTGACTTCAACAACGTCCAAGTTATATTATCTGCACCATCAACATTAATCGCTTTTCCCACCAGCTTTTGCAGAGTTAAGAATATATTCTCACAGTCTCCACTGCAGAACCAATTCTCATTCTCATTATCAACATGGTCTTCTTGATCCTTTTCCATCTTGGTATAAGTTAGAGCTTTCAAACACCCAATATGGTATCTTCCCTCACATTGATGACAAACCAGAACCCTATTAGCATCCACATTGTCATCACAGTTTTCTTCTGTATTGCATCTGGGTCCCTTGCATATTTTGCAACAGCAAGCTGGGCAGAACCAATCACCATCAGGAACATGCTCTATACCCAAACAACTGAGGTGAAACGAAGAGGGGCATCGATCACATAACACTAGTTCGCCGTCAAAATAACAAACAGCACAAAAGGTATCATTTTCATACTCACGGTGATCCTTTTCTTCTTCTTCTTCTTCTTCTTCTTCTTCATCTTTCATTAAAGGACGCACCTTGTTTTGCTGGGAACTCAAGGCTTCTTTTTGACAATCCAACAATGACCTTCCATCTTTCAAGAAAATGGTGGAGTTTGGTCTGTGCTTGTGGCACCCAGCATGAGCCTCAAAGCTAGTGGGAGAGAAAAACATGCCACAGCATTCACAAGCTATGCCACTACGCCATAGCTTCCCTATCTTGACCATGTTATTTGCATCACGGCAGAATACCAATGAATACAAAGCCACCACATTGTTATCTATCAACCAAGGGATAATTGCTCCGCTATGCTTCTGCTTTAAAAACTGATCAGAACCTTTTGTTGCCTCAGCCTCACGCATCCTTTTCCTGATTGGCGGCAAACCCTTATTATTGTTATTATTCATAGAACTAGAGGCTTCTCCTAACTCATAATCATCATCATCCGATGACTCATCGTCCTCCGATGATTCATCATCCTCCGATGACTCATCATCATCCGATGACTCATCATCATCACTCTTTTGTCTTTTCTTGCATACCCTAGCTTTTTTGTTCTTGGACTTCCTTGGTTTCTTTGGCGCGGAAGGTGAAGGTTCCTGATCAATATTGTTGTTGCTGTTGTTGTTTTGTTGAAGATTAATTTGAGGGTTTCCATTGTTGCAGCCTCCTTCTTGTATGCAAGCATGGCATGCCCTTCTGAGTGAAATGTAGTTCTTGCCAGTGATGGGTGACGTGTAACGAAGCTCCCACTTGTCTTTCTTTTCAGCGTGCCAAAACCTCCAACCCAGAAAACAAAGATGCTTCTTGGCTTGTGAGGAGAGGTCTCTGCTTCGTGCACATTGACGCTTGTATGTATGTTCTTGTGAAGTGATGTTGTACCAATTCATCACTGCTTCAGGGCAATTTTCAGGTTCAATATTGATGGGAGGAGGCTTAGTAGTAGGAGCCATCAAGCATCAAATCCAACACTATTCTTTTGATTTAGGGTTGATCACCCATAAGAATCGCTCTCAAAATATGAGAAACGAAATATTCAAACGGAATAAATTGCCGCTACACTAATATACTCACCTATCTACATCAATATCTATATTTATTTGATACATACATACATATATATATATATATATATTATCTCTCTATGTATATTTATTTTATCTATATATTATCAATAAATTACATTTAATTTTTTTATTATAAGAGTATATAAATACTTGTATAATTTATTTTTAAATTATTAAATAACATAAATGCTTATAATTAGAATTTTTAGTTTTTATTATAGCTTTTTTAATCTTTATATTTGATTTAAATTATAAATTAAAAGTATTTCAAATTTAAAATATTGTTTAAATCACACGTAAATTAAAAATTTAATTAAACAAAAACAAATAAATTTTAAAAAATATTTTGTACAAAATATTTCACCAAATATTATTGTTTGAATTTTGTAATCTATCTATACTATGATAATCTAAGATAAGATAAAAAGATATTTCACTTTTTTTTTTATAGTTT
>PYAF01000074.1:647689-665368 GCA_007407185.1 Glycine tomentella
ATTTAAATTGGGCTTAATCATATTTTATATTTCACAAAAAAAATTATATTTATTTCATTTGAAACCGTTAAATCAATTATTAATTAGAATTAACAACATGAACAAATCCAGTTATAATAATAATAGTAATAATAATAATTTCTATAAAAAGTATTCACACACACACACATATATATATATATATATATTTAAAAATATTCTGAAAAGATGTTTTAAAATAAATTATTATAATAATTTGCTGAATAAAAATTCCACTTAATTATTTTTATAATAAAGTAATAATTTTGTAAAATTAAGTTTAAAATAAACAATATTTTAAAATACTTTGGGCCAAAGTTGTATCAATTTGTAATATAAATATTTTAGGGGATAACAATTTGTGAATCGAATTCAATTCCACATTAAATTTCTGATTTTTCTTTTAAAAAATATCCTCTTTGTTGTTTCATCATATATATCACATTGAAAGTTTAACTGCAACTAAATTCTTCTTGCCTAGTTACTGTCTAACTTTTTTGTTGATATATTTTAGTTTGTTTTTACATCTTTTATTCATTGATTATAATGTAAAATTAAATTTTATAAAATCATTATTTTTTTAAGTCATCTATTAATTTTTTAAGATTACATGTATTTATTATTATCTAACAGATAATGCACAAGCACACACACTTTTGTGTTAACTTTCAATAATCATTTACGTATATGTTATCAAATTTATAATTTTTTCATTCATTCACTTAATTTTATTTTTATTATTTTTTACTGGTTTAAAATAATGATCTCCACAAAAGTGATGATAATATAATAAACTGATTTTTTTGTATAAAAATATTTTTATTGTAATTTTCATTTGAATTTTGTTATGTAATCACAATTGTTTAAACATACTCTTTGATTTGAAGAGTAATATTGTGAAAATTCATTTATAATTGTATTAAAACAAATCACATTTAATTATCTTTTATCGTTTATAATTACGCTATACATACTATGCTTTTCATACAACAGTTTGTTTCGCCACTATGATTTGTGGCACATGATGGTATCCTCTAAGTTCAAACAAACATGATCAAGAAAATGTGACTTAATTGAGAGTGTGTCATCTTTTCAAAGTCAAATGAGTTCGTCCATGTGTCAGGGCAAGTAAGCCAGAAGAATCTCCTCTACTCTCGAGTAAGTCAAGTGCTTCTCAATCTCATTCATTAAAATGTCACACAATCCTTTTTTCTTATATCATACATACTATTATTTAAGCACATCTAATCAAATACTTTGATGATTTAAAGTGCATCCAATCAAATATCTTTTTATGGTTGATCAAGTGCTTTGAAGTCAATACCAAATTTCAAGTTCTTTACAAACTTTTGTATTTTTTAGCTTCATTCCTTTTCATTCTTTTGACCTTCCAAACATATCATTCATAATACTTTAGACTTCAATTATTAAATTTTTCACTATTTATAATTTAATTATATAATTAATTTAATATGTTGTTTTTATTATTTAATTATCTAATTTTGATAATTTATATTTAAAAATGTTAGTAATTTTATTTTATTATAAGTCAAAATAAATAACATTAATAATAATATTATATTTTTTTATTATTTAAATAATGTCTACAATATATAATGCTTAATGCATGCTGAATTTCATATTTTGTTTAAAACATAACATACTTGAACATGCTTGATAAATAAATATGTAGGTATTTGAAATTATGAAATAAGTAACCAGTTACACTAAAAACAACACTGTCTATTGGGTCACATGCATAGCATGTCTATTAACATCATACAATTATGTAAGTTGTCACAAATTATAAGAAAAAACAAAATTATTGAATGGAAATTAAATAGGTAAAATTGAGTAACATTTTTTGTCTAATTATAAGTTAGACAAAAATAACTTATAATTATCAAATACATTCAATTTATTTTTACTTCTATTTAACAGGATAATGAATAAAAAATAGTTATGTTGTTTTGTCCTTGAATTTTTTTAATTTTTTACTTTTAGCTCTTAAATAAAATTTTGACTAATCTTCGTGCTTAAACTTTTAGTTTGTTAGTATTTTTAATCCTCGTGATTAAATATCACCGTTAAGTGATGATGTAACGTTAATTTTATTATATTAGTTGTGATTTTATTTTTCTGTTTGTGAAGAAAAACATTAATTGTGATTTTAAGGTGATATGTGCATTTTTATTCATGGATATGTGTATTAGTGGGAACAAAAGATGGAAAATTGAAAAGGGTTAAAATAATTTCTGATGGCTTTAAATTGTTAGGAATTGTTTAATATGTTTATAAAAAGTTACAAAGTAATTTCTGGCTTATTTTAATCGACAAAAAATAAACGCCAGAAAGCGTAATAAATATTATATATATTTTGCTTAGAAAAAATTTAATTTTCAAGCTTATTTGACAAATTTATAGATTATAGATCATACCAATTTATTTAGAATTTAAATTGGGTTGGATATTCATTTTACTGGGGTGTGTAGCTATACTATGCTTGCTCTCGCTTACCACTTTGTAATCTGACATGTTTGTCTGGTTCTGTGCTTCTTACAGGAAGTATAAAATGTATTGTCTGCCTAATTGATTCACATTTTAGATCTAATGTCGTGTAAAATACTAGAAAAAAGGGTTTTGTGTCTCATGTTTTCTGTGATGACAGATGGAGTAATGACTGTTGAATGGTCTAATTCAAGTGAATGGGTCATGGTTATTGGGGGATGTGATGGTGCAATACGATTTTGGGACATCAGACGCGCTGGCTGTTTCCATGTTTCAGATCAATCTCGGACTCAGCTTGGAAGGCGCCCACCCATACTCAAACGCTCCATGATAACTATGGTTTTCTTCTTCATTTTTGAGTTTAGCATATCTGCAGATAGTGAATCTAAGTAATGGTTATTGCTAGTCACATCATGACTGTTTTAATCTTGTAGATGAAATAGCAACTAGCAGTGTTATGTGAGTTTTTATGCTTGTTTTGTTATAATAATCTAAAGCCTTTATCGTTCACAGGATTCAAGTACAAAATTGTGTGCTGCTCAGAAGAAACATGCTGATGGAAGTGGTAGCAGACGATAACCAATTGGCAGAGTTCCATCCAAGGGACCAATGAAGCAGAGATTACATCCAGGAATGTTGTCTACTCAGGACTGCCCATTATGGTGCTGTTACAGGGTTAAAAGCGACAGAGGATGGCATGTATCTACTAAGTGCAGGTTGTTTTTCCTTTACTTGTTATATTATAGAATTCAAAGAAGTATCTATGCAATAATCATGTTATATGGGACTATATGAAACTTGTTTCTTACAACAACAACAACAACAACAACAGCAACAAAGCCTTATCCTTGTTTCTTGTTTTCAATAAATTCATCAAAATATTTTTCATATCTAAATTCTTCCCTCTCCCTAATTGATGTGATGCTGTATCACAGGGTCTGATTCGAGATTGAGGTTGTGGGATGCTGAATCTGGCTACGACACACTTTTGAACTTCGAAACAGTTCGCCTGCAAATAAACAAACCTCTTCCACTAGCCACCACTCAAGATTCAACCCTTGTTTTTGTTCCATGCATGCGATCTGTGAAAGTATGTATTTCCTTTAATGTATTATTACTTATTTTAACTTTAAATTAGATGTAAAAATGAAATTAGGAACACTTATCTTTCTTTTTGATTTTTCAGGCATTTGACATGTGGTCTGGGAACACACACACGATATTACGTGGCCACTACAAATGTGTGAACTCTTGCTGGTTTAATCAACAAGATCAGGTGTGTTCAAGAGGTGGTGGTCCATTTTCTTTCCCTGCTCTTTCCTTATATGTGGTTCATCAACTTCTGGTGTCAGTTGTGAAATCTGTTAGGGGCTAGTCAGGCCAACATGTTTAGTTTCCAATCAATTTCTTTTTCTGTGGTTATAAATCAAATGAAGGAAATGCAAAACTGAGTAGACATTTGACTTTTGTTCATTGAAATTTATTATTAGTTCATTATTCATCTCCTGTCCTGGACACAGATACATCTGATCTTCTATCATCAACTCATACAATTACGAACCATGGTTGTACTTACTTTTTTTTTTTTTTTTTCCATTTTGTCTTCTAAATTTCACTCTTGTATGGAAAGGCCAAAAAAATAGATGCAGATAGAATGAGTGTAAATTGTTAATATATGTATCATTAGTCCGTTTCCTTCTTTGATAAAATGAGTATTTAGGAAGAAAAGAGACAAGTAAAATATGACAAATCTTTGTGATTGTGTTTGAAGATGAAATTATGATAAAGGTGAAAGATGAAAAGGAAGCCATTTGTCTGACAAATGAACTGGAAGCCAACTGAGTGACTGACAAAACACAAGGTGAATCAGGGAGTCATCCTGGATTCCTGGTACTGATTACACTGAAAATATTCATCGCCGCTTCTTTGAAAGCCATGACTTGTCTGGACTGGAGTCAGTGTTATGTTGTCAAGAATTGCATGGTCCCCAAGAGGAAAATATTTATAAATTTTTGTTATTTATACTAACTATTTCAGGATAAAACAATGAACCCGTGAAACAGCAAGGGCCTATTATATTAAATGCAATACTGCCTCATAGAACTTAGAACCCAAATGGTTTTCTTTGTTGTCACAGGAACTGTACACTTGTGGAAATGATAGACAATTTCTTGTCTGGTAACCTGCTAGGTCAATCGCTGATGAAATGGTACACACTTTGATAAATTCTTGTTCAGATTATCATGTATATATTTTCTGTCATTGTCTGAACTCATTAAAATAACTGCAGGACGAAGGACATGCTGAGGATCAGGATAACTGGAGTAGCTAGGAGTCTTGTCTCCATTTGTGTCACAACTTTTCCTTGTTGGTCTTCTGCTTGCCACTTCTGTTAGATGTTTGTGGGATATTTGTAAATGTAGGCATGTTCTGGTTTTGGAGCATATGTGAAATGCTATAAAGCCAAAAAATGTATAGTAGTAGCCCATTTCTGTGTAGATTAGAACTTTTGTTTTTGTCATCTTTTAATTTTTAATCCGTGTAAATTTTGAATTGACTCCTTTCCTTGTTGTAAGTTACATCATAAACACATTTTGCATAATGTTTTGCTAATATAAAGTTGTGTACATATATGTGCGGACTCGATCGACATTGGTATTAACCTTTATTTGTTGCTGCTCTTAGTAACTTACTAGAAGAAGAAACTTTCATCAATAAGAGTCCTAAAAAAAGTAATTAGCGAAACATATATCAATAAGCATGTGATTATTATAGTTTAATCACATATCTGATAGTTCCATGGAGATAGATCATTAATTAGATGTCAGCTCCAAATATTTGTGCATTGACATACTGAGTGCTAACTATTACCTCTGTAAACATAAGGAATATGTCTGTTTATTATCCAGGACCAGTTGACCTTACACAGTTTTTTTTTTCAAGTGAGCATGACTAAAGAAAAAATAAAATGGATACTGTTCAGATGACACTCAAATTACATGAATGAATTTAGGAAACTCCCGTTTCTTATGATAAATTTGAGTATTATATATTCATCTAATTATATTAGCTATTTAATAAGCTTAAATTTAAGTGATCATCTTAGTAAACCCATAGACTTCCCAAATTGGTGTGAATTAAATGAGTAAATATTAATATTGTACCATTTGGAAATTATAAGAATTCTAATTGATATATATATATATATATGTATGAAATTAATTAGTTTACTGTCTTCCATATATGAAATTACAATATAATTTTTGTTCTCCTTGTGAGAAAGAAAGGATGGTCCCAAAAAAGAATTAATGCGATCATCTGGTTAAGAAACATTGCAATTTCACCTACTTTGTAATTGATCAATTAGTGTAAAGATTTCACAACAATTTTCAACCAATTACAATAGATCTAAGTATTTATCTAAATCTATAAATTATTGATAACTTGGCATGATAAGTCTCTTGGTATTTAGTTTCTAGTGATTACTGCTGAGGAGGTTGTAACCTGAAAATAATCATATGAAGGACATATAGTGGCATATGTAATATGTGTCCTCGTGTCATGTATTTATCTAAATCTATAAATTATTGATAATTTAGCATTATAAGTCTCTTGGTATTTCATTCTAGGATATTAGAAAAATCTATATTAAAAATTAAGTTAAAGTTTCAAACATTTTATTGCTGAGGTCGTATGTTGTAATATGTAAATAACCATTATGAATGACAAATATATTTTGAAGTCGTGTGAGATCTAACAAAGTGTTCAATCAGTATGGACTTAGGCATGACCATATTAAAGTCATAAGATTGTTAAGACTTTTTTTTTTTCTAGTATTTCAACTTTATATTACATAACAAACAAACAAATAATAAATTAACAATATGCAAGGTGAATATCTCCAAAACAACAAAAGAATTAAAAATGTCCATTAATATATTGCAAGACTGTCATATAACCATTCTCATTACACTATACATACTAGGGTTAGACTTCAAATCATATAACAGTTTGTTTCACCACTAGTGGTTTGTGACACATGATGGTATCCTCGAATTCTAGAAAAGCATGATCAATAAATTGTAACCTACTTGATAGTGTCATCTTTTTAAAGTCAAATGATTTCGTCCAAGTGTCTATCACTTTAGGTGTGGAAGGCAGAACAATCTCTTCTACACCCAAGTAAGTCAAGTGCTTCTCAATCTCATGCATTAAAATGCCACATAATCCTTGTTTTCTACACTGCACCCTGGTAGCCACAAAGGGTATTTCCGCAACCCTCTTGCCAAAAATCCTTAAAGTGGCAACAGAAACCACTTCCTCCTCCCTCTCCAAAACCACAGTGTAAAAGCCACGAAAGTTCAAACGATTGAGTTCTGAACCTCTACTGAAAACAACATCAGAAATCATATCTCTCCCGAAGAAAACATCAATGACTTGATTAAAACACCCACGCAAAACATTAAGAGCCTCACTAAGCTTACTCTCGTTTTGACTCAAACCTTCAGCTTCATCCCATGTAAGATCAGATTCTCCACAGCTATCATCAGTATCACTTTTTTTCACTGACTTCAACAACGTCCAAGTTATATTATCTGCACCATCAACATTAATCGCTTTTCCCACCAGCTTTTGCAGAGTTAAGAATATATTCTCACAGTCTCCACTGCAGAACCAATTCTCATTCTCATTATCAACATGGTCTTCTTGATCCTTTTCCATCTTGGTATAAGTTAGAGCTTTCAAACACCCAATATGGTATCTTCCCTCACATTGATGACAAACCAGAACCCTATTAGCATCCACATTGTTATCACAGTTTTCTTCTGTATTGCATCTGGGTCCCTTGCATATTTTGCAACAACAAGCTGGGCAGAACCAATCACCATCAGGAACATGCTCTATACCCAAACAACTGAGGTGAAACGAAGAGGGGCATCGATCACATAACACTAGTTCACCGCCGTCAAAATAACAAACAGCACAAAAGGTATCATTTTCATACTCACGGTGATCCTCTTCTTCTTCTTCTTCTTCTTCTTCTTCTTCTTCTTTCATTAAAGGACGCACATTGTTTTGCTGGGAACTCAAGGCTTCTTTTTGACAATCCAACAATGACCTTCCATCTTTCAAGAAAATGGTGGAGTTTGGTCTGTGCTTGTGGCACCCAGCATGAGCCTCAAAGCGAGTGGGAGAGAAAAACATGCCACAGCATTCACAAGCTATGCCATTACGCCATAGCTTCCCTATCTTGACCATGTTATTTGCATTAAGGCAGAATACCAATGAATACAAAGCCACCGCATTGTTATCTATCAACCAAGGGATAATTGCTCCATGATGCTTCTGCTTTAAAAACTGATCAGAACCTTTTGTTGCCTCAGCCTCACGCGTCCTTTTTCTGATTGGCGGCAAACCCTTATTATTATTATTATTATTATTCATAGAACTAGAGGCTTCTCCTAACTCATAATTTTCAGGTTCAATATTGATGGGAGGAGGCTTAGTAGTAGAAGCCATCAATCATCAAATCAAACACTATTCTTTTGATTTAGGGTTGATCACTCACAAGAATCGCTCTCAATTTTATAATCTATCTATAATATGATAGTTTAAGATAAGATAAAAAGATATTTCACTTTTTTTAAGTTTAAAACTACAATAACAAAGAAAGGAGAATATTGTCATATATCTCCATCAACACCAATATATTATATAAATCAGATTAACTGTATCTTGTTACAGCATATAATAAACAATTATTAAAGTAGGTCTCATGTAATATTTGTCTTGAAAACAATATAATTTATATATTATGAAACACGTGAAACAATTCACATAAAATTATTTTAGTTAAACCAAATATCTCAGAAATATACCTAGTTTTGACAAAAAAAAAAAGTAATTTATGTAGAAAAGATTAAATAAACATTTGTTCTTCTTCATTTTTTTTTTTTTGTATTTAATTTCCTTGTGTATCCCAATTATTCGTTTGGTAGGGTGTAGCCTAGGCCAGGCTTAACTTTTCCAAAAACGGTGGTCCAAGTCCAACCCTTTACCAATTTGTCAATTTCTTTACTCTCCCGTTGCCTTCTCCTTTTTAAAAACTCAAATCAAAGTATTTGAACGCGAAATGTTCCAACTCTCATAGAATGTGAAAGAATCTACCAAAGTGTTCGTTGGTTAGCATTGGTGAGTCCAATTCCAATGCTCTGTTCTCATTGTTTGTCTCGCCCTTTTCACTACCTTTTGTCCTCTTCACTTTTTTCTCACCCTTCTCTTCTCTCGGTAACTGTTTCAAGCTAGTAAAGTAAAACACACTACAACACCGTGCCATTCTGAACTTGAACGGAGAAGAAGATGTTGTGCGCTTGTTCTTCCGGGGAGCAGTTCAAATTCGAAGAGCCGCCACACTCGCCGGAGTCCCTCGCCACCAGGGATTTCTCCGCCAGCGGCCTCTCTTCCAGGACCGGAGAATGGGAACCTAAATTCGACGAAACGCAAGTTGAAGAAGCTGAATCTTCTCTTAAAGATGCTCTTTCCTTAAACTATGAGGTTCGTAGTACAAAATACCAATGCATTTCTATTTTTTCTTTTTTTAGGAATTATTATACTGTCCATTGTCCAAGGCTACGATGGTCCGACTAATCTCTGTGACAAGCAATCACTGCCATTAATTCTTTCTTTAGACACGTGCCGGTCCTGAATTACCTTATAATATCTCCTTTACATCGATAATTATGCTTGATTCGAATAAGACTACCATAGGTAATAGTAAAATTCTCTATCTAAGTATTTAATGCAATTGCATACCGAACTCAAGACCAGTGTTTAAGGCGGAACGATCCTATGTCAGATGATCTACCTGTTGGATAGATTGTGTTTGTGTGTGCGTGTGATTTGTTTTTGATTGAAATGTCACGTGTGTTTTGAATGAATTTCAGGAGGCTAGGGCTTTGTTGGGGAGGCTTGAATACCAAAGAGGGAACTTTGATGCTGCACTTCAAGTGTTTCAAGGTATAGATATCAAGGGTTTGACCCCAAGAATGATCAAGGCTATTGCTGAAAGAACCAAGCATAGAAAACCACGTTCCAAGGCAGATATGGTGGTTCCGAATGTGATGTCATTGCATTCTGTTAGCCTGCTTCTTGAGGCAATTTTGCTTAAAGCAAGGTCATTGGAGGAACTTGGGCAATGCATTGGTTGGTAACTAATGTTATATTTCCTTTTTAGAGGACTTTTGTGTGCTTTTATGTTGTTTGATAAAGTGTGTCATTGTTAAATTGCGCATTTTAATTTTGCATGTGAAATCTTGAGCGTTACTCTATTTGAATTTAACTGCATTATGTGGATTTTATGGATGAGAGGTTTCGGGTGTCGATTCTGATTAGTTTAGTGCTTTCTCATTTGCTAGAGGCTGCAAAGGAGTGCAGAATAATTCTGGATACGGTTGAATCTGCCCTTCCTAATGGAATGCCTGAGGGTATTGGTGAAGATTGTAAGTTGCAAGAGATGTTTCATAAAGCATTGGAGTTGTTTCCAAGCCTTTGGATCAAGGCAGGGTTTCTAGATGAAGCTGTAACTGCATATCGTCGTGCTCTTGTCAAGCCATGGAATTTGGAGCCAAGAAAGTTGGCTGCTGTAGAGAAAGATTTAGCTATGATACTACTCTATGGTGGTATCGAAGTAAGCCTACCCCCTCAGTTGCAGGTGTGGGGTAAAACAGCACCCAAGAGTAGTGCTGAAGAAGCAATACTTTTGCTATTAATACTCATGAGCAAAGTGGCAATTCGGGAAATAGACTGGGATGCTGAAATAATGGATCATCTTACTTTTGCACTTTCAGTGACTGGGATGTTTGAGTTATTGGCAGATCATGTGGAGCAGATCCTTCCGGGTATTTATAGTCGAGCTGAGAGGTGGTACTTTCTTGCTCTGTGTTATAGTGCAGCAGGACATGACGAGGTAGCATTGAACCTTTTGAGGAAGGCTTGTGGCAGTTCTGAAGCAAACCATCGACCCCATTTTCCTTCATTATTGTTTGGAGCTAAACTCTGTTCCTTGGATCCTCACCATGCTCATGAAGGCATTAAATTTTCACGTGAAGTTATTGATATAGCTAAGCACCAAAATGGGCATTTTCTGAGTCAAGGTCATAAATTTCTTGGCATCTGCTGCGGGGCTGCTGCTAGAATTTCTGTACTGGATTCTGAAACAAGTATATTTCAAAGAGAGTCTTTGGACTCTCTAAACTGTGCTGCTGTAAATGGAAATGATGACCTGGAAGCGATATTCAGCCTTGGACTGGAAAATGCAATTCAAAGGAATCTGGATGCAGCTTACAACAATATAATGATGTACTCAGACATGACTGTTGGCAGTTCAAGAGGTTGGCAGCTATTAGCACTCATTGTATCTGCACAGCAGCGGTTTAAGGATGCTGAAACTATAGTTGATTTTGCTTTAGATGATTCTGGGGGGATAGATCAACTTGAACTTCTAAGATTGAAAGCAGTACTTCAAATTTCTCAGCAGCAACCAAAGGAAGCAATAGAGACATATAGGATCTTGTTAGCACTAATTCAAGCAAAAAAGGTGCTTTTGCTTCAAGATAACAACATTGATCAAGAACAAGCATTCAGGCATGAGGTGTGTAGTACTTTCAAAGGAAGAACTCTAACATCCCTTGTATAGACTCTACTGATTCTAAAGTTGATTGAAAAGAAGCAATACTCTTGTCTACTGGAGGCTGCTAAAAAAACAATGGTTACACCTAGACTCCCCCCTTTTATCCTTCCCCTTTTCAAAAAGAGAAATGCTACAAAACACACTCTTTATCATTAGTTGAAATTTATTGAAAATCACATCATTTTGTGGGTTCCACATCTTATTTAATAATGAATCCCTCTTTTGATTTTGTAGTTTTCAATAAATTTTAACGATAAGAAAGATAGTGTTAGGAAGCATGTGTTCTTAGCACTCTTCTTCCTAAAACTATATGCCAGACTACAATTTTCATTTTGAATGTTCAAAGATTATCCTATGCCTAGAGTGGAGGAATGAGAATTAATGATTGTGTAATTTTTTAAATTTTAGTTATTACTATTATTTTCTTGAGTAATGATCAATCTCATCTCTGAAATCTCGAGAAGCATTCTCCGTCTAACTTTTCCATCCAACTTGGCAGGCATTAACAGAAAGGAAGTTGGAAATGGAAGCCTGGCAGGATTTGGCTTCCATTTATGCAGATGTTGGTTCCTTGCTTGATGCAAAAACTTGTGTTGACAAAGCCAGGTTGATAGAATTTTTCTCTCCAAGAAGTTGGCATATTACAGGTAAGGAAAATGTCTGTTGAAGTTTTTATGGTTGAACTCGTGTCTGCATTGAGTGTTCATACTCTTGGTAAACTAATATGCAATTCCCTGTGCACAATTGCAGGGATGTTGCTTGAAGCTCAATCATTATACAAAGAGGCATTTGTTTCCTTTTCAGTATCATTGTCAATAGAACCAGATTACATTCCCGGTATCATTTCCACTGCAGAATTGTTGATGAAACTTGGTATGCAATCACTTCCGATTGCAAGAAGCTTTTTAATGAATGCTTTACGATTAGAACCTACTAACCATGATGCTTGGTTCAACCTTGGACTGGTTTCAAAAATGGAAGGTTCATTACAGCAAGCAGCAGAGTTCTTTCAAGCTGCTTATGAACTGAAGCTTTCTGCTCCAGTAATTTTTTTTAAATAATTTAGACTTTGGAAAAACAGCCGTACTACTCATCCCACAATTACCATTGCTTGGTTATTGATTTGTTCAAAATGTATAGCTAAATCTAGGTACTGATCTGTAGATTTCCTTCATTCTGTTATATTTGGTATGTTCTTGCTAGTTTGCAAAGGGGTGGCAACATAGTTAGTGTCTTTGCCTACTTGTGTGTTCATGCAAATTTTATAAAAAAAAATAAAAAATTGTTTTTTTACAAGTAGAATTAATAGTGGACAGAAATGGTAAAAATGATGCCTTTATTCTTGATTGTTATTGCTTTCGTGTCTTTCTTTTACTTTTTCAGTTTCTTTACCGTGAAAGAAATTACCGTTTTTGTTCATCACTATTTCAAATTGTCCTTTAGCGTATTCAGTAAATATCATAGAGGTCTAAACGTTGGTCCAAAGGATTATTGACGGTGTGAAACCGGGTGAAAAAATGATTGAACAAAAAAAGAGAAGCAAGCTTCATGTTCCAGGCATATTTAACTCTTAAGAGTATGCCAAAAGTCAACCACATTTCCCTAAATCATAAATTCAAGGTGACAGTTATTCTGATTGCGTTTAATTTCTGTGTCATATTCTCTGTAGCTCAAAATATTACTGGTAGTATGTTCTTAATTACTTCTTAGTCCCCAACACAAAAAAAGACGAAGTAATTTAGTTGATGCGTTCAATTTTTGCGGAAATCGAGTTTTTTCTCATCACCAAGTTACCAACACATGCAATAAAAACACCAAACTACATTCCCAACTTATCCTTGTTTCCTTTACATCAAGAATTCTTTTCAATCAAACAGAATATTTCCTGATCTGGAAAACAACAAATTTGACCGACGGTACAGTTGTAGTAAAGACCCTTAGTTCATCTCCGGAACAAGGAAACCTGACCGTGCAGAGGATTTGACTGGACCTATACATGGTACTGCATAACAAGAAAGGAAAAACCATTGAACAAATGATTTTATTGTGCACAGAAGAGGGTTTGAATAGTAACTCGGGAATTGTCCTAATCAACACAATGTAGAAAAACAGTGAGATGATTAACCCAATTCATGTGAAAGTGTGATGTAGATATGTAACATTTTGCTGATACGGATATGCAACGCTTGAACAAAACTGAGGAAAAATCTTGAATATTTTTATCACTAATATTGTATAATTAGATTTGATTTTGGCTTAATAATTGTTATATTGTAGCTTTTTGCATATTTACATTAAATATTGTTTAAAAATCTAGTTTACAGGAAACAAAAGTTTTAAAAGGGGCAACCTATAGCTAAGCTTTATAAGATAGATCGATCATTCATCTTACATGTAATAAACAGTAGGCCTAACCTCAACCCATCTGCCACTGCATCAACAGATTAAAAGTCAAAACATATTAACAATGTGCTCTAATGAATTCATCAACAGATTCTTAGCCAAACGGCAAGGGTACAAAGCAGGATATCAAGGGAAAATATTGTTTAAGATTTTTTTACATAGAAAAGGTACAATAAATTCCTAATCAAAATTAAAGGAATTATATTTCCCTAGAATTGTATGATGGTGATTTAGCAGAGATTTAACATTGTGTAAGTTAATACTTGCCAAAAATCAAGTGGCCCCCTTGTATCCCTAAACCTTTACAAACGCTTCGCCATTGTTGGAGTTTTCAGGTTCCTTTACCGTTTCTGGTTGCTTTGCCTCTCCTTGCTGCTCTAGCCTGCAATAACAATCATCAATCAAAACCTAAAAGTTAGTCTATATACAAATATATACATATATATATATATATATATACCTGTATCATCACCCACAGAAAACACCATTGTAAGAACATTATTTTTCCTTTTCCCATTCATCCAATTCAACAACTTTCTACGATTATGCGACGTTCATTACCAATTAGTAATTACGATGGGACCTGAATGCATCTTCTAACATATATAGCCAAATTTGGATTACCATTGCACCCCTTCTAAAAGTATATTGCTCCAAAAGTGATTTTAAAACGATTATCCAAACATTGCACATTTGCAGTTTTGCACAATATGGACTTCCACGAACATGTCAGAACATACATGCATGTATATATATATATATATATATATATGTACGTGTTAGACGCATGGTATGTAGACCATAATAATCCCAAGTTGCTCGAATAAACAATCACCATGCATGGTAAATGCTTTACGTAGAAAAATAAACATGATGATGATGAAATAAAAACCCAAATAAATGCATGAAACATTTGCAAGAATTAATGCAATATATAGGCATGATGATGAAATGGTTAATGAAAGAAAGAAACACTTTTTCTGGGCGGCTTCGGCAGCTCTAGCACGTGCTTCTTCGGAGGCCAATCGCTCTTCTTCTTTTGTCATACGCTTGTTGCCTCCGTCAAAACAACCAAAGCATAACCCCATGGTTTCGTCCCTCTCCCTTTCCCCTCTCTCTTTCTGTCACCCTATGCTATGATCTCTTTCTTTTTCTCTCTTCTTTCTGTTTCCTCTCTCCCCTGGCCTATACGCCTCTACAATCTGTATTTTCCTTTTTTTTTTTTTTTAATTGTCTACCTTACCCTTCTTCGTTGGAATGGATGGGGATGATGGTGAGTAAGATGCTATATTAATATTGCTATTAACAATAATTTAACAACTCTTAAATAAAAAACAATAATTTAACAACAAAAATCCTACGTGCTTTGCATGTTCTATGAAATTCTGTTGCACCATTCCGCGTTAAATTTGTGCACCCACTCATAGTTATATATACTTATAAAAACGCAGTGTGCTTTACCGGAATAAAAAAAAAACACATATGCTATAAAAGATAGTATTATTTAATGGAATTTATTCAGATACACTTTCTAAAAATATATATATATATATATATATATATATATATATACTTCATTTATATTAATTGATTTATTCTTGAATAGACACAGATGCAACATGTTACACGTTATCTTGAAGCACAGTCAACTAAAAATCTACACATAAAATTAAAAGAAAATAAAGGAAATAATTTGGAATAGTTGGAGAACATTTTACTTAATTGAAATGATTAAAAATTACGTGTCATGTTTTTTTGTTACAAATTGTTTGGTTTTTCTTATTTACCTGGGAGAGAATTAGTTAAACAAGACCTAATTAAGTGAAATATAAATTTGTGGATGGTACGTCTTAAAACGGAGTGTAAAAAAATTATAAGTTTGGTGTAGGGTTAAACTTATTAATAATTATATGTTTCCATATTTACTTTTTTTAATTTTTTTCATCTTCTTTTTTTCTCCTTTCACCCCTTTTGTATTTTTGTTTAATTTTTTTCTTTTTTGTCTTTTTTTCATTTTTTCTTTCTCTCTCCTTTTCTTTTTCTTTGTCTTATTTCTGATTTATCATTAAATTCATTTATTATTGATTTTAATTAAATTAGATTAAAGATGACGTTGATGTTAATGTTTCAATTCATATATATAGTCTGTAAGTTCTCAATTCTAAAAGTCGTTTACATTTCTCGAAATTGTCCAAATATATCCCACTATATAAATGGCCAAATATATTTTTTAAACAAAAATGATAACCAAAGGGCTCCCTGATTGGATGAATACTGTGTATAATATCATTTCATTATTGGTTAACATCCGTCTTGTGCCAATTTGTCGTATAAAAACTACTCGTATATATTAAATAGCGCACTTCGATCTGTATTTTTAATACTAAGCGTGTTAATTTCTCTAATCAAGCACTCTTGTTAATTAACTCTGCCTAATTGATATTGTCTGTCACTATTGCCTAATATTCCTGTTTGTTTTCAGAAAGAAAATCCTACTTGATCAAGGGATAAAGATTATGAGGACTCTAACGCATTTTAGCTAGCTAAGCATACGTTTAGACTTGTAGATTGTTCTGGACTTCTGGTATGATCACCATGTTTTCCCGCGTACAATTTGGGATCATTAACAAATGATATGGCTCTTTCATGAAATGCGTGCGATTATCTTGAGCAAGCAGCGGTACGTACTAACACTTAATAATTCAGGACTTTTATACTTTTTTCAACTTATTTTGATAAATTTAAATATCAAATTTATGGTAGAAATTCTCATATGATAAATACTTCCTTGAACAAACATTAAAGTAATTATTTACCTAACTCATCCGTAAAACACTCTACTATATGCTGGTGCATCGGTGGCTCTTTGTCCATAAGAAGACATTAGCTGAAATATAGATAAACTGCCAACCATTTTAAAGTTTTATGACTTTATGCTAAAATGTTTTTTTAATCTTAAAATTGTGGTAACTTTTTATGCTTTAAATTTTAATTTTCCGATATATCCATATCATGCTATCTTCCAAAAAACAAATTCATATCATCCTATGTTAAATAAACAAACAAAAAGGAATAATATGGGAGATTAAAATGATTTTATTAAATTTCAAGGAAAATCAATTTCCTCTTATATATATAGTCCGTTGCCAGTTTTGCTGACTTTTGCGCGATAAGATATACTTTGCTTGAATGTTAGTATTTTGTAGCGGGCACGGAAATATTTTCTCTAATAGTATGACCTATATATGTGATCTTAGGTTTTTTTACAAAGCTTCTAGATTTACGGTAACGGGTAAGGGCGAGTTGTGGAATTTGAAGTGCTAGAAAGTTTTTTCTTGTCTTTTCTTTTCTTTTGTGAATTGGAGTGCTAGAAAGTAAATAAGCACTATATACTAATTCTTGAATCAGCTCAGATTGTGGATTAGTAAATGAAGTTAATAATGAATTAGATGACTATGCCACCCTAAAAAAAGAAATAAATAAAGCAAACCACGCTAAAAAAATTTTAATTAAAAACATTATTTTTTCAACCATTAATTAGAGTTTTTAATTTCACAATGGAATCCCGATGTATTCTTACAAATTTCATTCTTTTGGACCGATCAAAAGACTAATTCTTGATTTGGAGTTTAATTACACTTGTGAAGATTGAATCTAGGTCTTACTTCATGAACTCATTATGTGTTGTCAACTAAACTGCACCTATAAGGTCAAATATTAGGTATTTACATTGTAATATTTCAACTAGTTATTATAAAATGCAATTAACATAAGACACTTAAGGCCTACTTGTAATAGAAAAAGAAAAAAACGTAATTATATAAAAAGTTAAATAGCCATGCACCTACAATTTTCATCCAATTATAAACTACTATTAATATAACTTTTAAAATAATTATCATAAAAATTAATAAATTTATCATACATAATGAATTATGATTATATGACAATGTAAAATTATTTTATATTATTAATACATAATTTATTTTTTCTTATATATAATAATTTGTGATTAAATAATATTGTAACAAAATTTTACACTAACAACGCGTGGGTTTTAA